>SJYC01027895.1:0-73141 GCA_006408675.1 Madoqua kirkii | reverse complement strand
CATAAGCGATTTACCTTTTATATTTACATTGTCTTTTTATATTATCACATTACCAGCTATGACATTTCAAACTCTATTATTTGTGTTAACTTCTCTTTTGGGGGGGGTATTATTTTTTGTTTGTTTTCTGTGAAATATCAACATGAATCAGCCATAGGTATACATATACCCCTTTTCTTTTGAACCTCCCTCCCCATCCCACCACCTCTAGATTGATACAGAGCCTCTGTTTAAATTTCCTGAGCCATACAGCAAATTCCCGTTGGCTCTCTCTTTAATACGTGGTAATGTAAGTTTCCATGTGACTCTCTCCATACATCTCACCCTCTTTTCCCCTCTCCCCATATCCGTAAGTCTATTCTCTATGTCTGTTTCGCTGTTGCTGCCCTGTAAACAAATTCTTCAGTACCATTTTTCTAGATTCCGTATATATGCATTAGAATATGACATTTTTCTGACTTATGTCACTCTGTATAATAGGCTCTAGGTTCATCCATCTCATTAGAACTGACTCAAAAGCATTCATTTTAATGGTGGAATAATATTCCTTTGTGTATATGTACCACAACTTCTTTATCCATTCATCTGTGGATGAGCATCTCTGGGTTGCTTCCATGCTCTACCTACTGTAAATAGTGCTGCAGTAAACAGTGGGATACATGTGTCTTTTTCAACCCTCGTTTTCTGAATGTATATACCTAAGAGTGGGATTCCTGGGTCATATGGTGGTGTGTTTTTTTTGCAGTTTTTTAAGGAATCTCCATACCATCTGCCATAGTGGCTGTATCAATTTACATTCCCAGCAACAGTGCAAGAGCATTCCTTTTTTTCCACACCCTCTCCCACATTGTTTGTAGACTTTTGATGATGGCCATAGTGACTGGTCTGAGGTGATATCTCATTGTAGTTTTGATTTGCATTTCTCTACAATGAGCAATGTTGAACATATTTTCATGTGTTTGTTAGCCATCTGTATGTCTTCCTTGGAGAAAAGTCTGTATAGGTCTTTCTCCCACTTTTAGATTATGTTGTTTGTTTTCCTGGCATTGAGCTATCTGAGCTGCTTGTATATTTTGGAAATTAATCCTTTGTCAGTTGTTTCATTTGCTATTATTTTCTCCCTTTCTGAGGGTTGTCCTTTCACTTTGCTTATAGCTTGCTTTGCTGTGCTACAGATTTTAAGCTTAATCAGATCCCATTTGTTTACTTTTGTTTTTATTTCCATTATTCTAGGAGGTGGGTCATAGAGGATCTTGTTTTGATTTATGTCATTGAATGTTCTACCTATGTTTTCCTTTAAGATTTTTATAGTTTCTGGTCTTAGCTTTATGTCTATAATCTATTTTGAGTTTTTCTTTATGTATGGTGTTAGGAAGTGTTCTAATTTCTTTCCTTTATATGTAGCTCTCCAGTTTTCCCAGCACCATTTACTGAAGAGGCTGTCTTTGCCCCATTGAATATTTTTGCCTCCTTTGTCAAAAATAAGGTTTCCATAGGTTCATGGGCTTATTTCCAGGCTTTCTATATTGTTCCATTGGTCTATATTTGTGTGTGTGTGTGCCAGAACCATACTATCTTGATGACTGTAGCTTTGTAGTATAATCTGAAGTCAGGAAAGTTGATTATTCCAGCTCCATTCTTCTTTCTCAAGACTGCTTTGGCTATTTGGGGTCTTTTGTGTTTCCATATGAATTGTGAAATTTTTATTTCTAGTTCTGTGAAAAATGCCATTGGTAATTTGATAGGGATCCCATTGAATCTGTAGATTGCATTTGGTAGTATAGTCATTTTCACAATATCGATTCTTCCTACCCAGGAACATGGAATATCTCTCCATCTGTTTATGTCATCTTTGACTTCTTTCATTAATGTCTCATAATTTTCTATGTACAGGTGTTTTTTTTTGTCTCCTTAGGTAAGTTTATTCCTAGATATTTAATTCTTTTTGTTGCAATGGTGAATGGGATTGATTCCTTAATTTCTGTTTCTGATTTTTCATTGCTAGTATATAAAAATGTGAGTGATTTCTGTGTATTGATCCTGAAACTTTGCTAAATTAACTGATTAGCTGTAGCAATTTTCTGATACTATCTTTAGGGTTTTCTATGTACAGTACCATGTCATCTGCAAACACTGAGAGCTTTGCTCCTTCTTTTCTGATCTGCATTCCTTTTTTTGCTATTTCTTCTCTGATTGCTGTTGCTAGGACTTCCACAACTATGTTGAATAATAGTGGTGAAAGAGAACACCCTTGTCTTGTCCCTGATCTAATGGGGGATGCTTTCAGTTTTTAAACATTGAGAATAATGTTTGCTGTAGGCTTATCACATGTAGCCCTTACTATGTTGAGGTAGGTTCCTTCTATGCCCATTTTTTGAAGAGTTTTAATCATAAATTGGTGCTGAATTTTTTCAGAGGCTTTTTCTGCATCTATAGAGATTATCATATGTTTTTTATCTTTAAATTTGTTATTATGGTGTATCACATTGATTGATTTGCATATACTGAAGAATCTTTGCATTCCTGGAATAAACTCAGCTTGATCATGGTGTATGAGATTTTTGATGTGTTGCTAAATTCTGTTTGCTAAAATTTTTTTGAGGATTTTTGCATCCATGTTCATCAGTGATACTGGCCTGCAGCTTCCCTTTTTTGTGTTGTCTTTGTCTGGTTTTGGTATCAGGGTGATGGTGGCCTCATAGAATGAGTTTGGAAGTATTCCTTCCTCTGCAATTTTTTGAAAGAGTTTTAGAAGGATAGGCATTGTCTCTTCTCTAAATGTTTGATAGAATTTTCCTGTGAAGCCATCTGGTCCTGGGCTTTTGTTTTTGGGGGAGATTTTTGGACAGGCTTCCCTGGTGGCTCAGATGGTAATGCATCTGCCTACAATGCAGGAAGCCTGGGTTCGATCCCTGGGTTGGGAAGATACTCTGGAGAAGGAGATGGCAACCCACTCCAGTACTCTTGCCTGGAAAATCCCATGGATGGAGGAGCATAGAAGGCTACAGTCCATGGGGTCACAAAGACTCGGACATGACTGAGCGACTTCACTTTCTTTCAGTTTCTTTCTGATCACAGCTTCAATTTCAGTGCTTGTAACTGGGTTTTTCATAATTTCTATTTCTTCCTGGTTTAGTCTTGGAAAATGGAACTTTTCTAAGAATCTGTCCAGGTTATCCATTTTATTGCCATATAGTTGTTCATCAAATCTCTTAGAATCCTTTATATTTCCGCATTGTTTTATTGTAACTGCTCCTCTTTCATTTCTAATTTTGTTGATTTGATTCTTCTCTTTTTCTTGATGGTTCTAGCTCTAGGCTTGTCAATTTCGTAAGAACCAGCTTTTAGTTTTAGTAATCGTTACTATGGTATTTCTCATTTCTTTTTATTTCTGCTTGGATCTTTATGATTTATTTCTTTCTACTAATTTTGTTTTTTTGTTCTTCTTCTTCTTCTTCTTTTTCCACTGTCTTAGGTGTAAGTTAGGTTGTCTATTAGATGTTTTCCTTGTTTCTAGAGGTAGGATTATATTGCTATAAGCAATAGAACTTATAACTGCTTTTGCTGCTTCCCATAGGTTTTGAATTGTCATGTTTTCATGTCATTTGTTTCTATAAAATTTTGATTTCCCTTTTGATTTCTTCAGTAACCTGTTGGTTATTTAGAAATGTGTGGTTTAATCTCCATGTGTTTGTGTTTCTTACAGTTTTCTTTTTTCATTTAATTGATATCTAGCCTCATAGCATTGTGGTCACAGAAGGTGCCTGATATAATTTCAATTTTCTTAAATTTACTGAGGTTTGATTTGTGACCCAAGATGTAGTCTATCTTGGAGAATGTTCCACGTATACTTGAGAAGGTGTATTCTTCGGCATTTGGATGGAATATCCTGAAGATATCAATGAGATCCATCTCATCTAATGTATCATTTAAAACTTGTGTTTTCTTTATTAATTTTCTGTTTTGAAGATCTGTCCATTAGTGTGAGTGGGGTGTGTTAAAGTTCTCCGATTATTATTGTGTTACTGTCAATTTCTCCTTTTATGTCTGTTAGTGTTTGTCTTATGTATTGAGGTCTCCTATGCTGGGTGCATAGATATTTACAATTGCTATGTCTTCCTCATGTATTGATCCCTTGATCATTATGCATTGTCCTTCCTTATCTATTGCAATCTTCTTTATTTTAAGGTCTATTTTGTCTGATATGAGGATTGCTACTCTAGCTTTCTTAGACTTCCCATTTGCAGGGAATATATTTTTCTATCCTCTCATTTTCAGTCTATTTGTGTCTTTAGGTCTGAAGTGGGCCTCTTGTAGACAGCATATATGTGGGTCTTGTTTGTGTATCCATTCAGCCAGTCTGTGTCTTTGGGTTGGAACATTTAATCCATTTACATTTAAAGTATCTATCTATCTATCTATCTGTCTATACACAAACCTATTGCCATTTTCTTAATTGTTTGGGATTGATTTTGTAGATCTTTTTCTTCTATTGTATTTCTTGACCATATAAATCCCTTTAACATTTGTTGTAAAGCTGGTTTGCTGGTACTGAATTCTCTTAACTTTTGCTTGTCTGAAAAGCTTTTTATTTCTCCATCAACTTTGAATGAGACCCTTGCCAGGTACAGTAATCTTGGTTGTAGATTTTTCCCTTTCAATACTCGAAATATATCTTGCCATTCCCTATGGCCTGCAGAGTTTCTGCTGAAAGACCAGCTGTTAAGCATGTGAGATTTCCCTTGTATGTTACTTGTTGCTTCTCCCTTGCTGCTGTTAATATTCTCTCTTTGTGTTTAGTCTTTGTTAGTTTGCTTAGTATGTGTCTTGGTGTGTTTCTCCTTGGGTTTATCCTGTATGGGACTCTTTGTGCCTCTTGGACTTGATTGACCATTTCCTTTTTCATGTTGGGAAATTTTCAACTATTCTCGCTTCAAATTTTTTTCATACCCTTTGTTTTTCTCTTCTTCTGGAATCCCTATAATTTGAATGGTGGTGTGTTTGATATTGTCCAGAGGTCTCTGATACTATCCTCAGTTCTTGGCATTCTTTTACTTGATTCAGAAGTATATTCTGCTCTTCAGAAGTTATTTCCACCATTTTCTCTTCCAGCTCTCTGATTTGTTCTTTTGCTTCAGACATTCTGCTGTTTATTTATTCTTTCTAGAGTACTTTTAATTTCAGTAATTATTTGTTTGTCTCTGTATGTTTATTCTTTAATTCTTATAGGTCTTTGTTAATTGATTCTTGCATTTTCCTCATTTTGTTTTCCAGGTTTTTTAAATCATCTGTACTATCATTACTCTGAATTCTTTTTCAGGTAGTTTGCCTATTTCCTCTTCATTTATTTGAACTTCTGTGTTTCTAGTTTGTTCTTTCATTTGTGTAGTATTTCTCTGCCTTTTCATTGCTGTTTTTTAACTTATTGTGTTTGTGGTCTCCTTTTCCTAGGCTTCAAGGTTGAATTCTTTCTTCCTTTTGGTTTCTGCTCTCCTAAGGTTGGTCCAGTGGTTTGTGTAAGCTTCCAATAGGGTGAGATTTATGCTGAGTTTTGTTTGTTTGTTTATTTTTCCTCTGATGGGCAAGGCTGAGGTGATAATCCTGTCTGCTGATGACTGGTTTTGTATTTTTGTTTTGTTTGCTGTTGAATGAGGCGTCCTGCACAGGGTGCTACTGGTGGTTGGGCGATGCCAGGTTTTATATTCAAGTGGCTCCTTTGTGTGAGTTCTTACTATTTGATACTCCCTAGGGTTAGTTCTGTGGTAGTCTAGGATCTTGGAGTCAGTGTTCCCAGTCCAAAAGCTCAGGGCTTGATCTCTGCTGTTCCCTCACACTGACCAGCTTGGGAAACTCAGTTCAGTTCTCCCCAGACCCCACCAGTCTTGGGTCTTTCCAACTTCATGGAGTTTCTGCAGGCTGTGGGTGTCCAAGCTCCAGGGCCAAGGTCCTCAGACTTCAGCCATTGGCACCACCATGAGGAGAGTTGATAACGCACAGAGATCCTAGGCCATTTCCATCCTCCTTAGCTTGGCATTTCTTATTTGGGCCTTTCAAAGAAGTTTTCTTTGTTTAAACTTCAATCAGAGATCTTTAGTAACTGCAGCATAAAATTTTACTTTGCTTATTAAGACAAGGACTTTCCTTATGAACTCTCCTGAGTCAGTTCTCAAGAACAGTCCTTCTGCTTTGTGTCCTCAGAGCCAATAGAACAGGACTGAGTTCACTCCATAAGCAAAGGAAAGCTTTGTTCTCTGACAGAAGAATGGAGAAGCACCAGCTCACATTCTAGAGCATATGCTCTTCAGGGCCTTCACTTATCCTTGAATTGGGAAAACTAGGAGCTATTCAGAAAAATATTCTTGGTTTATAGGTTACCTGGAAAGTTTTTTTGTATTCCTTTATTATTGAGGAAGAATCTAAACTTTTGGATTATCTCAGAGATTTCAGTTAATCTTTCTTATTTTAAAGTGAAAAATAAGTGATTTAAAAATAGTATATTTTGTGGAATCCCAGTGGTTTGCATACTTTCACTTGCTGTAAGGTTCACTTTTTTTTCCCTAAGCATTTATACCATGATATTTTAGAAACACTTTCAAAATATTAATTTTCTTCTTTAATATATCCAATTATATCACCCCTTATGCAAACTGTTTCACATTTCTCCATTAGATTTTATGTTTCATATTAAGGAAGTATCATAAAAACTCAAATCACTTTATATTTTAAACACATTTTTTAAACTATATCAAAGCATCACTGTAGTTATATAACTTAATTACTAAATATTTGAATCTGGATCCACTTTCCTATTCTCTGTTAATTATTATAAATGTAAGGTTCATGTTGATGCTGGTAAAAGTCTGTGTAATCCCAGGATCTTATGGCTGTTATCACAGATGGTGAAGTCATTTTCCATCTATGACCAGAGCCTTCACCTCCAACTAGGGCTCATCTCTTCAGTGTCATCATTTTTCCTCCTCCTGCATAACCATTTTTCTTTTCTCTGCTTGAACGATTCCATTATTACACAAACATGTTGTTTCACTTTCCATCTTTATGAACCGAGACAAAGCAAATGAGCAAAAAAGCAAGTGTGCAAGCAGAGAACAACTAGACAAAACACCGTCTGGTCCACACCCCCCCAGCACTGCCTGGCCCTTTTCTCTCCTGTCCTGGAGCAGAGAGAGGAAACACCTCCTGGGAATCATCTTCCTTTCACTTCTCCCCGTTCTCTCCTAACCTGAACACAGCCATTATCAAAGACAGTGGTCACCACCCTGCCCGTTGCTGCCTCCTGTGGTCAGTTCTCCAGCTCCTCCTTGCCTGTGATGTCACCTCCCCTCCCTCATTTCCAGACCCCACAGTCTCCAGCTCTCCTCTAATTCAGTGGTCATTCCTTGTTCATAAGTCTGAATGTTGTCATGTGATGCCATGGTATTTATTACCATATTTTTAAACTTTTCATGTACTCCCTTGAATCCACTAGAAATACTGTAAACATCTAATAAAATATTATTAGCATTATGATATTCTTATTGTGTAATAACTTTTAAAGTGTTAGCGACACTCAGTCATGTCCGACTCTGCAACTTCATGGACTGTAGCCCGACAGGCTCCCCTGTCCATGGGATTCACCCAGGCAAGAATACTGACAGGAGTGGCTAGCCATTCCCTTCTCCAGGGGATCTTCTGATCCAGGGTTTGAACCTGGGTCTCCTGCATTGCAGGCAGATTCTTTATTATCAGAGTTGTATGAGAAGATTTCTATGTATTTGACACTCTGCTAAGTGCTTTTACACATCTTGCTTAATTTTACCACAACTTTATAAGATTTATGCTGTTTATTACAGAGGGAAACTGAGTTACAAAGAAGTTAAATAATTTATTATAGGTTATAGGGCTTGTGGTTTGCCTTGGAGATGAACAGAGATCATTCTGTCATTTTTGAGACTGCATCCAAGTACTGCATTTCAGACTCTTTTGTTGACCACGATGGCTACTCCATTTCTTCTGAGGGATTTCTGTCCGCAGTAGTAGATACAATGGTCATCTGAGTTAAATTCACCCATTCCAGTCCATTTTAGTTTGCTGATTCCTAGAATGTCAACGTTTACCCTTGCCACCTCTTGTCTGACCACTTCCAATTTGCCTTGATTCATGGACCTGACATTCCAGGTTCCTATGCAATATTGCTCTTTACAGCATCAGATCTTGCTGCTATCACCAGTCACATGCACAACTGGATATTGTGTTTGCTTTGGCTCCATTCCTTTATTCTTTCTGGAGTTATTTCTCCACTGATCTCCAGTAGCATATTGCCGGGAGAAATATCAGTAACCTCAGATATGCAGATGACATCACCCTTATGGCAGAAAGTGAAGAGGAACTAAAAAGCCTCTGGATGAAAGTGAAAGAGGAGAGTGAAAAAGTTGGCTTAAAGCTCAACATTCAGAAAACAAAGATCATGGCATCCGGCCCCATCACTTCATGGGAAATAGATGGGGAAACAGTGGAAACAGTGTCAGACTTTATTTTGGGGGGCTCCAAAATCACTGTAGATGGTGACTGCAGCCATGAAATTAAAAGATGCTTACTCCTTGGAAGAAAAGTTATGACCAAGCTAGATAGTATATTCAAAAGCAGAGACATTACTTTGCCGACTAAGGTCCATCTAGTCAAGGCTATGGTTTCTCCTGTGGTCATGTATGGATGTGAGAGTTGGACTGTGAAGAAGGCTGAGTGCCAAAGAGTTGATGCTTTTGAACTGTGGTGTTGGAGAAGACTCTTGAGAGTCCCTTGGACTGCAAGGAGATCCAACCAGTCCATTCTGAAGGAGATCAGGCCTGGGATTTCTTTGGAAGGAATGATGCTGAAGCTGAAACTCCAGTACTTTGGCCACCTCATGCCAATGAGTTGACTCATTGGAAAAGACTCTGATGCTGGGAAGGATTGGAGGCAGGAGAAGAAGGGGGGCGACAGAGGATGAGATGGCTGGATGGCATCACGGACTCGATGAATGTGAATCTGAGTGAACTCCAGGAGATGGTGATGGACAGGGAGGCCTGGTGTGCTGCGATTCATGGGGTCACAAAGAGTAGGACACAACTGAGCAACTGAACTCAACTGATGTCTAGAACATGGACCCTTGAGAGAAACTGACGATCAAGTTTTAGGAATTGGATTCTCAAATTTCATTTTTATTCTTAAATCAGCCAGTTGTCCCTTCTTTGCTTGGGAAAGTTGTCCTCTTTCAGTTTGGTGTTAAAGAGAGATCGTTTGCATCTGCAAAGTCACAGGTAGGTGTTGACTGCGTTTCAGGATATTAAGTTGCTGATGCTCCTTGTGGTGGGGTATCAGAACCTTTTCGTCACATGTCACTGAACAGCATTTTCAAATTAAAAGAAGACACTTTTATATGTGGAGCTTTTAAAACACAAATAATATGTCAGAAGGATTGGCGTGGACACACCCAAACACTTGCTTACTGCATTCATTACTAATTATGCGAGATAGCAAAAGAGACACAGATGTATAGAATGGACTTTTCGACTCTGAGGGAGAGGGAGAGGGTGGGATGATTTGGGAGAATGGCATTGAAACATGTATACTTTCATGCAAGAAATAAAATGCCAGTCTATGTTCGATACAGGATACAGGATGCTTGGGGCTGGTGCACGGGGATGATCCAGAGAGATGATATGGGGTGGGAGGTAGGAGGGGGATTCAGGATTGGGAGCTCATATACACTTGTGGTGGATTCATGTCAATGTATGGCAAAACCAATACAGTATTGTAAAGTAAAATAAAATTTAAAAATAAATAAATTAAATAAAAACATTTATAGTTGAAAAAAATAAAGTGCAATTACAGCAAAATTATTTATTGGAAGGAAGGCAATTAACTTAATCATCCCCACATGGCCAACAGATCATGGACCTGAAGGAAACAATATGCTTCCCTGTGTTTCACCTTGTCAATGAGAACCATCAGGATTTAACTTGGAATTCATTTGGAGAAATGACTTCTTAGTTAGCTTTGTAATCACTTGTTGGGTTACTCTACACACTTTATTTCAGGCACTTTCATCCAAAATGGGTGGTGGTGGTGGAGGGCACCAAGAAACAAGAGGTGAAACTTGGGTGAAAGGGAGAAGGGGAACACAGCAGTGAGGTGAGGTGCCCCAAAACAGCTTTTCCCCTTCACTGTCTTCTGTTGAGGTCCAGGAAATAGCAGAGGCTTGTGGGTAGAATTCTCTTTGATAATTGACACACTCCCAATAAAGATCCTGTATGTTTTTCCCTTAGCACACTCTTCTTGCCTGTATCTCTTGTGTGAAAAGATTTCCTACTAAAGTTCTCCAATTTTCCCAGTCCAGCTACCAGAAAGCATTCCATCCTTCAGGCTGGGGAAAGTGAAAGTGAAAGTTGTTCAGTCATGTCTGACTATTTGCTACCCCATAGACTGTGTAGACCATGGAATTCCCCAGGTTAGAATACTGGAGTGGGTAGCCTTTCCTTTCTTCAGGGGATCTTCCCAACCCAGGGGTTGAACCCAGGTCTCCCACATTGTAGGTGGATTCTTTACCAGCTGAGCCACAAGAGAAGCCCAAGAACACAGGAGCGGGTAGCCTATCCCTTCTCCAGCAGATCTTCCTGACCTGTGAATTGAACCAAGGTCTCCTACATTGCAGGCAGATTCTTTACTGACTGAGCTATCAGGTTGGGGAACTGTTTCATAAACAAGGTCAGGATTAGCGGGAGTGGAGAGGGATGCTGTCCAGCAAGCCTAGAAATCTGAGCCCCAGTCTCACTTCTAAAATTTCCTGAACTCTTGAGCCACAGCCTTGCTTTCTGTCTCATGGATTAGAGGGCTAGAATTTTAAGGTGGCTGATATTCTGTTTTCCCCTTCTTATTCCAGGCAGATCCTGCAGAAAGAAGGAAAGTCAGTACTTAATTCAGAGCAGAGTTCCAATCTTCCCTCTCTGCTTTGTGACAAGGCAGATGCGGAGAGAACTCCAGCTGTTTCTTCTGAAATGTAAGGAGACTTGCAGGATCATTGCTGGGAATGCACAAGACACTGCACGCACAGTGCAGAGAGAGCTTCTGGGCAGGGCTGGCAGGTAAGGCTGTATGGCCACTGTACACACAGAACACACTCTGGTCTTCAAACTGGACAAACACGATGCATTAAATACACATCGCTGGCTGTGAAGGAATGTTCTAGCTTTTGCCTGGGCTCTTGCCTTCCTCACTCAAAGCTCATCACTTCTGGTCACCAATGCAGGGAAAGCAGCTGGGTGTCCTAGGAGTTCAGTCAGCTCTGACACCATCTTCCTGGAGACTGTGTCTGAGTCCACTGGTGAAGGGTTCAGTCCTGTAGGACTGCCCCTCCCCCACATACACATATCACATGTCAGTCCCAGGTTCAGGTTGTCCTCTGTGCTCATGAAAAAACAATGGTAGATCAGAGCCTCTAAAGCCCCCATCCCTGGATTTGGTTAATTCGCTAGAGTGGTTTTCAGAACTCAGAGAAATGTCTACTCAAGTACCAGGTCATTAAAGGCCATGTGTACAAATGAGCAGATACACAGTGTGAAGTCTGGGAGGGACCTCTGTACACATGGAGTTGGGGTAACACTCCAGGTTGGATGTTTGCCCACCTGGGAGCTCTCTGAACCCTGTAACACTGAGATTTTAATAGAGGCTTATTCAGGTTGGTGAAGGACATGGCAATCCACTCTAGTATTCTTGCCTGGAGAATCACATGGAGGGAGGAGCCTAGTGGGCTACAGTCCATAGGGTTGCAAAGAGTAGAACATGACTAAGAGACTTAGCATGCACGCACAGGCGGGCACAATGGACCTGTAACTCGATCTCTAGGCCTCCTCCCATCTGTGGATGTGCAGAGTGGTAGTCACTTCAGTCCTGTCTGACTCTTTGTGACTCCATGGACTGTAGCCCACCAGACTCCTCCCTCCATGGGATTTTTCAGGCAAGAATAATGGAGTGGATTGCCATACACTCTTCCAGGGGATCTTGCCATGGAGTGGGACTGAAAATGCCAAGCTTTTAATCATGACTTGGTCTTTCTGCTGATCAGCACCTTTCCAGGTCCCCATCCCAGCCAGAGTCACCTCCATGGAGCAAAAGAGTCTCCAAGTGCTCACCTTATAGTACTGTGTAAGGGTTTAAGAGCTCTGTGCCAGGGACCAGGATGGAAACCAATGTATGTACTTTCTACCACCTCACCGCCTTTCGGTCCCTCCTGTTTCACTACAGTCTGAATGGGTGTGTCCGTCAAAGTTCATATGTTGAAACCTGGCCCCCTCTGTGATGGTGTTAGGGGGTGGGGCTTTTGGGGAGGTGACTAGGTCATGATCATGGAGCTTTCATGAGTGGGTTTGGTACCCTGATAAAAGGGACCCCAGAGAGCTCCATCCATCTTTGCCAGGTAAGGACACAGTAAGAGAACTTCTGTCTATGACTCTGGAGGCCCTCATCATATTCCAGATCTGCTGGGCCTTGACCTGGGACTTCTAGCCTCCAGAACCATAAGAAAAACAAATGTCTTTTGTTTATAAGCCACTCAGTTGATTGAACTTTGTTATAGTAGCTCAAATTTAGGACATACACTGGGGTCAGTTGTTGTTCAGTCGTTCAGTCATGTCCCACTCACTGTGACTCCATGGAATGCAGTATTCCAGGCCTCCCTATCCTTCACCATCTCCTGGAGTTTGCTCAAACTCATGTCCATTCAGTCAGTGATGCCATCCAAACATCTCATCGTCTGCTGCACCCTTCTTCTTTTGAGGGAAGTTCCAGTTATGTCTTGCATCTTTCAGTAGGAAAGGCTCACACATGCACAGGTTGGCTTTGGGGGTTCAATGTGAGATGCAATCATCGTCCTGTGGCTCATTGGAGATGTCACTCTGACAGGTTAATCATGTCCCCAAACCTTGGGTCCCGGGTCTGTTTGATAAAGGCAATGTTCCAGAGCAGCTGGGAAGAGTGAGATAACAAGCAAAAGCCCTGACTTGTGATGTCTGTCCATCGAAGGTCTGCAAAGAGCTGGAAGGATACTTTGTTTTCTACCACCTCACCGCCTTTCGGTCCCTCCTGTTTCACTACAGTCTGAATGGGTGTGTCCGTCAAAGTTCATATGTTGAAACCTGGCCCCCTCTGTGATGGTGTTAGGGGGTGGGGCTTTTGGGGAGGTGACTAGGTCATGATCATGGAGCTTTCATGAGTGGGTTTGGTACCCTGATAAAAGGGACCCCAGAGAGCTCCATCCATCTTTGCCAGGTAAGGACACAGTAAGAGAACTTCTGTCTATGACTCTGGAGGCCCTCATCATATTCCAGATCTGCTGGGCCTTGACCTGGGACTTCTAGCCTCCAGAACCATAAGAAAAACAAATGTCTTTTGTTTATAAGCCACTCAGTTGATTGAACTTTGTTATAGTAGCTCAAATTTAGGACATACACTGGGGTCAGTTGTTGTTCAGTCGTTCAGTCATGTCCCACTCACTGTGACTCCATGGAATGCAGTATTCCAGGCCTCCCTATCCTTCACCATCTCCTGGAGTTTGCTCAAACTCATGTCCATTCAGTCAGTGATGCCATCCAAACATCTCATCGTCTGCTGCACCCTTCTTCTTTTGAGGGAAGTTCCAGTTATGTCTTGCATCTTTCAGTAGGAAAAGGCTCACACATGCACAGGTTGGCTTTGGGGGTTCAATGTGAGATGCAATCATCGTCCTGTGGCTCATTGGAGATGTCACTCTGACAGGTTAATCATGTCCCCAAACCTTGGGTCCCGGGTCTGTTTGATAAAGGCAATGTTCCAGAGCAGCTGGGAAGAGTGAGATAACAAGCAAAAGCCCTGACTTGTGATGTCTGTCCATCGAAGGTCTGCAAAGAGCTGGAAGGATACTTTGTATAGGAGCTGCTTGTGTGTGCATAGTTATTTCCAATTCTTTGGGACCCCAGGGACTGTCGCCGACCTCTGTCCTCTGTCCACTGGGATTCTGCAGGCAAGAATACTGGAGTGGGTGGTCATTTCCTTCTCCAGTGGATCTTCCTGACCCAGGTATTGAACCCATGTCTCCTGCACTACAGGCAAATACTTTGCTGCTGAGTCTCTAGGGAAGCCCTCATGATGGTTAACTTGATGTAAAATGTTTGCATAAGCAACATAAGCTCCAGGACAGTGCGTGTGTCCTGCTGGCTGAGGAGATGAACTGTTGACAATACATTCCAGGGCCGTCATCGCTTTTATGCAGAAGTAAGCCATTCAGTGCCCCTCACAGGTGTATTGTATTCACTGCCTGACACCCTCCAGCAGCGGTGGCACTTCACAGTGGGTGATAACTCATTATAACCATGGCCCCAGTCTTTATTCTCTCATGCAAAGAATAGGAGCATGTTTCTCATCTGTGACCCCTGGGGAAGCTCAAACGCTGTCTAGTGGCAGGCGTATGAACCGAGCCCTGGGAAACTGATTTCAGGGGGCAGAGTTGCAAAGCCTTCAGATGCTGACCCTGTTCACAGCAGCCCTGCAAGGCATGAGGCTCTGACAGTGCGCTTTTGAACAACTGCAGGACCGGCTGTGCACACACACACACACACCGATTTCTTTCTGTAGCCTCTGTGCGGTTTTCACAGAGACGCTGTTTCACTGGTGACACTCATGAGTCCAGTCACTGTTCCTGCTGTTAGCAGCAGCTCCGCCCTGGATGGGGGACATGTGTTTGCACTGTGATGCGTGCATCTATGGGTCTAGGACTGCAGATTTTCAGTAGTGAGGGCCTATGAGAGCTCATTCCCCACCCTCTTAGCTCAGCTTTTTATAATCAGCCCTGCCGGATGATGTACCAGGTTTACACCATGAGCACCAAAAAGTTAACTGGCCCACAAGGGGCTGAATGCATCATTTTCCCATCAGTTGTTGGTAATGAGGCAGCTTGTGGTATTCCAGTGTGTGGAATAAGAAAGAAACAGACTTTTGGATTTTTGTTTGTTTCTGAATTTGAGCAGTATTTTTTTCTAAACAGTATTTTTGATTGAAAAGTATTTGCTTCTTCCTCACTTTTACTTCAATTATTATGACTTTGTAAGTAGTATTATTTTGCTGTTTCCCCCCAGTGGTTTTGGAAAGCCTCATTAATTTCATTAACTGGTATATTAAATCAAACTTAATGTGCTGAACAAAAGGGACAAAAATGTAAACTATTTACATGGGAACAATAAAATTTCTCTCTGAATGAATGGTCAGAAGCCACTTTGAGAAATTAATTACAGTGCATTTTCTTTTTTTATGTTCTTTTTTAAAATATGAATTTATTTTAATTGGAGGTTAATTACTTCACAATACTGTATTTTTTAAGAGGTGCTGGAGTAAGGACTGGAGATACTGGACAGCAGAGACTGAGGGGGCATTAAGTGGCTGACAGTTTCTGATAGAAAATATTTAAGTTCAGATGAACTTGAGACTGACTTTAATAGTTTAAAGCCTCAGGGCTAAGGAATCAGCACATAGGTTAAGCTTCTGATCCTGACTAAACATAAGACAGCGTTTGCCTCGACCTAAAAGATATCTGACCATTCTTTCATGAAAAGAATCTGCTGTTCTCTCTGAAAGTTGATTTGTAAGCCTTACCTGTTGTTGATATTACCAATATATTCCTATTAATACTTTATTAATTTCACCTTAGCAAAGAACATAATGGGGAAAGTTCCCATCAGTAGAACTTTTCTGTGCAGGCTTGAAATGCATGTGCTGTAACATAGTATTCCGTGAATTGCTCCGAAATTGCTTTTTCTGGATTCTCGATTATAGACTGAAGTCCTTTCAGGTAGGTGTTCTAATTAGACCATCCTGCACACACCGTGATATAATGGTCTGGAAAGAATTAGACTATGTAGGAAATAAGATGTGGTTTTGTGTGTGCTGAGTTCAGTATGTCCATTATTGGACATGGAGCTAAGAACTTGGCTACATGTGCCTGAACAGGGGGAGGATTGGGGTTAGAGACTTGCATTGGGGAATTCTCAGCTTACAGATGCAACTGCAAGGCTGGAAACAGATGAGATCAGTTTTCCTAGCAGTTCTCAAAGATTATTGCATATGTCAAGGCTCCAAGACCTTCTGGGGGCCCTATTAGGTCTGAACTGCTTTCATACTCATCAAAATAGTCTTGGCTTGTTTCACTCATAGATGGACCTGGAGACTGTCATTCAGAGTGAAGTAACTCAGAAAGAGAAAAACAAATACTATGTAATAATGCATATATGTGGAATCTAGAAAAATGGTACAGATGAACCTATTTGTGCGGAAGAAATAGAGACTCAAACGTAGAGAACATACATAAAGACACCAAGGTTGTGGGGGGAGGGTGGGGGGATAAACTGGGAGATTGGGATCAACACATATACACACTATGTATAAACCAGATAACTAATGAGAACATGCTGTATAGCACAGCAAGCTCAACTCAGTGCCCTGTACTGACCTAAATGGGAAGAAAATCAGAAAAAGTATGTATACATATAGCTGATTCACTTCGCTGTACAGCAGAAAATAACATACTGTAAAACAACTGTAAAGCAGAGATATCACTCTGCTGACAAAGGTCCATATATGGTTTTTCCAGTAGCCATGTATGAAGGTGAGAGTTGGACTCTAAGAAGGCTGAGCACCAAAAAATTGATGCTTTAAAATTGTGGCACTGGAGAAGACTCTTGAGAGTTTCTTGGAGATCAAGGAGATAAAACCAGTCAATCCTAAGGGAAACCAACCCTGAATATTCATGAGAAAGGGCTGATGCTGAAGCTGAAGCTCCAATACTTTGGTCACCTGATGCAAAGAGCTGACTCATTTGAAAAGACCCTGATGTTGGGAAAGATTGAGGGCAGGAGGAGAAGGGGGTGACAGAGGAGGAGATGATTGGATGGAGTCACCAACTCAGTGGACATAAGTTTGAGCAAACTCTGGGATATGATGAAGGACAGGGAAGCTTAGCATGCTGCAGCCCATGGGATCACAGAGTCAGACATGACTTAGCAACTGAATAACAGCAGCAAAGCAACTATAGTCCAATGGTGGGGTGGGGGGAGGTAGTGGCAGGAGCCAGAGCCTGCTGGAGCCTCATCCTGAATCAAGGCAGGGCACCAAGGGCACCAGAGTCATCCTGTTCCTCGTGGTTCTTTAGTGAAGAATGCCAAGGATGCAGCAATGAAAACAACTAATTTTATGAGCTCTCAGCCTTTAGTGCATGACTTTTTAATGTTCTTCTTATGAAATGGGAAGTCCTTTTATAGCCTTTCTGCTGCATGAAAAAGAATGGTGTTCATCTTGAGGAGAAATGCTTATGCTATGCTTTGGCTTCAGAGATGAACTAGCTGCTTTTTCTCAGAGCACTGCTTTTACGTAAAAGGAAAACTAACAAGTCATGTTGTGTGTACTTAGTTGGCTCTCCGTATCTGCAGTCTCCACATCCGTCAATTCAAACAATCACAGATTGGAAATATATATTTCGTGAATTTCCAGAGCGTTCCAAAAAGCAAAATTTTGAACTTGTGATGTGCTGGCACAGCATTTACCTTGGATTAAGTATTATAGGAAATCTAGAGATGAATTTAAGTATACAGGAAGATGTGCATAGTTTATATGTATATACTACAAGCCATTTTATAAAAGAGACTTGATCATCCAAAGATTTCGGTATCGTAAGGGTCTTGGAATCTACCCCCCACAGGTATAGGGACCACTGTGCCACCAACAGGATGTAAAACAGCATGAATGTATTGTCTCACAATTGTGTAGGTCAGATATCCAGTACAGCCCACCTGGGTGCCCTGGCCTGGCTCTAACACACAAGGAATTGGCCAAGTTGACCCTTCCCTGGGGGCCCTGGAATAATCTTCCCCCAGGTTCAATCAGGTTGTTGAGTTTGGGACTGGGGTCTCCACCTCCTTGCAGGCTGATGACCTGGGATTACTCTCAGTTCCTGGAGGCAAGCCCCCCTTTCCTTGCCATGTGACCCCATGTATCATCAATGAAATACAGAGATTAGTGTTGAATCTCTCACACACAAACTCTTCAGGAAGAGCTCCTTGGCAGAGCTCATTTTATTAGGTTCAGCCCACCGAAGACTGTATTTTTCTCTTCTTTCTTAGTAGTTATTTATTTATTTGGCTGTGTCAGGTCTTAGTTGTGGCATATGGGTTCTAGTTCCCTAATAGGAGTTGAACACTGGTCCCCTGCACCGGGAGCCTGGAGTCTTAGCCATTGGACTATGAGGGAATTCCCAAGACAATGTCTTTTTCTTAAAGTCAACTGTGCCCTATAATATAGCCAAATATCAGGAGGGACATCACATCATATCACTCAAAGTCAGAGCACCAGACAAGGTCAAGGGTCACCAGGGTCATTTTAGAACTCTGCTTATCATCTTGAGATATTCAGGTTTTCACATTGGGGTATTTGCTCTTTCTTACCTAAAAATAAACAGTCAGCTGTTTCTGGAAAAGTAATTGGATGATATTTTTTCTGATGATGACATTTGAGTTTTTAAGTAAATAAGAGTATTATGGAAAACTCCCATCTGTCTCTGTAATTTTTAAATCTCCTAATAATTCAAGATTTTTTTCTCAGTATGCAGGTAGTGATATTAACACATGTGATATTTTTAAGATACTGTACAGTTTTTTTTTAGATATTGATACCAACCATGTGGAAAGTCTAACTTAGTAAACCAACAGTTTTATTTTTTTCCTTATCTATTTTTTTACTTTATTTTACTTTACAATACAGTGACCGCATGTGATGTCATGTGTGTGGGTGCTAAGTCACTCAGTTGTGTCTGACTCTTTTTGACCCCCATGGGACTGTAGCCCACCAGGCTCCTTTGTCCATGGAGATCTCCAGGCAAGAATGCTGGAGTGGGCTGCCATGCCCTCCTTGAAGACATCCTCCCGACCCAGGGACTGAACCATGTCTCTTACGTCTCCTTCACTGGCAGGTGGGTTCTTTACCACTGGTGAAACCTGGAAAGCCCCTGTATGATGTCATGCAAACATACTGTCACAGAATATGATGTGCCTGTGCTTTGAGGTTGATCTCAAAATCAACCAGCAAAACCTCTAATTCAAGATCTGGCGCTAAGAATTCTCCAAGTAACCTAAGCAAGTCAACCAGAAAAATGCACTTTGAGTGCTAACATGGATGCATTCAGAGAATCACATTGTTGGTTATTTGGCAAACTCTTTCATGACAACAGTTATTACACTTAAGATATAACTGCTATCTTAAAACCAGTCCAGGTTATGAAGGCTCACTGTTCCCTGTGTCATATGATGCAGTGTCTGCTGGGGGAATGTTTCAACCCACCGGCATCCGTGCAACATGGAAGTAGGCAATGTTTCCTGGTGGGCCTCAGAGCAGGACCCTTCTAAGCTCATTCTGCCACTACTTGCTGGTCCTAAGATCAGTGATCCTTAATAAGTCCTCAGGTCCAGTTATCTGCATCTTAAAACAGAAATAATATTTGCAGGTAGGGTAAATGGCCATCATACACTTACAAAGAGGAGCAATGGGTTATCCTCAGCAAAGCATTCTGTAGAATAAGCATCGAGAGAGAGAGAGGTGGGGAGAGGAAAGATGGAGAGAGAGAGAGACAGAGAGAGGGAGAGAGAGCACACAGCAGCTTTATAAAGCAACATGCTGATTGGTTTAAGCTCACTAGTGAACCTTGGTGCAGAAGGGAGCACTTTCCTAAATCCCTCTCCCAGGATCCTGTCATCAAAGCTCAGCGGGGAGGTTCTTTGGATTCAAGGGTTTGTGCCCAAGGCCCTGAGACCCTTCTATCACTTTCATCCTCAAGCTTCGCTTCTGTCTTCGCCCATCAGACACCGTTCTGTTTGGAACTGTGTCTACTTAGGAGGGGCCGCGCGGCCGCCATGACGGCTTCTGGAACTTACTTCCCCTGAAACAGTGATTCCACCAGAGAGGGGATGACGTGGTTTCCAGCTGATATTTTCGGCTCTCCAAGAGGTTAGATGAGAGGGAGAAATATTTGGACTCCCTGGCATTCACAGCCCCTGATAATTATTTCTCTCTGTACAGTTACGGGAGCATCATGAGTTTCCTCAGGCTCTGAGGCAACGTAATCCATGGGATTCAGGTTCCCTGGACTTGAGCACTCTCGCATTTGACAGAGCAAATCTCTGGGTGTTCAGCGCCAAGAATTCCACCAGCGATGGCCTCTCAGACCCAGTCTCCCTCAATAGCCTGATGTCTGTTTCGGCTGTACATTAATGGTAGGGATCGATTTGACTTGACAATTTGCAACCACCAGTGAATTTTATATATTTTATGCTCTTAGTACCTACAACTGCACCTTCTGCTACCTCCACCATCAAAAATGTTGAGCTTTCCTTCTAAGGGACCGACCTTGGCTTTTATCCTCACCAAAGTCATAGTCCTTATTTCATTTTATGGATCTAAAACCATCCACTTTTCCCAGTTGATAGGAGTAGCCAGGAACTCACTCAGTGATGAAGCTCTTAACCCAATATTATGACAGGCTCAAACACACTATAATTTATATTATGCCAGATATTTAAAAATATGTTAGAGATGATAAAGAAAAACTGCTTAGCTATTATAATAGGTAGAATAATTTACTGCTTCAATGTCTTGTTTCTTGCTGATGGTTGCTGTGTTCTTCAACTTTTCAGTATGAAAAGAATATTTCAAGGATAAACAAAACTACAGATAAAGGCATACAGAATGCACATACTCCCACCATTCAACTGCAATAATTACCAACTCGTATCTATTGTTTATTTTAAAATCTATAGCCTTCCAAATGTTCCTCCATACCCAGGTTGTTTTAAAGCAAACACCAGACCAAAAATTCAGAAGTCCATAAATATTTCAGTATGCATCTCTAAAAGATTAAGATCTTCTTAAAAGGAATGTCTAGGATACTATTATTTTATGTCAATATACTCACAGTAATCCCTTGAGATCATCAAACATCCAGTCAGGATTCAAATCTCCCTAATTATCACATTATAAAAATTAAATATGTATTTAGGATTCAAATAAGGTGTTGATGTTGTTATGGGCTGACATGTCTCTGAAATCTCTTTTAAAATTCTGTAGTTTCTCTTTCAGCTTTTTCTCTCACTCCTACACACAACAATTTATTACTTGTACACAATGAGCAGTGTTTTGGAGAGATTCCTGCCAGTAGATTTTGTTCATCGTATCACTGGGAAGATGTTTTGCATTCTTCTCTGTCCTTTGACTCTCTGTAAATCGTCATTCAGGTAGAGCCCTGGTAAGATTCAAGTTTAATTTTCTGGTGAGAATTCCCATAGGAATGTTTTGTATCTCTAACAGGAAGAAAGATTTGCCTTTCTTTCTGTGATTTCAGGAGCTATAGATGACAGTTCTCCAGGTCCATTATCTCATTAGGGCCTATACATGCTGATACTCTTTCTCTAGCCAAGCTAGATATTATTACAACTTGATTCAATTATATAAAATACAGTGGCAGACTTATGAATATGAGCTTGGGAGTTACACAGATCAATATTAAATTTTGGTTCTGACACTTAATAATTGTAGGTCCTTGGGCAAAGCACTTAAAATTCCTATTACTCTTAGTATTTGAAGGCAAAATGGTATAATATTTGCATCCACCTCCAAAGGCTTCTGCAAGACTCTATGAGATACTGCACTGACTTAGTTTTTGTCTGATCAAAGGCCAGTCAATGCTGAAACAAAGACATGGATGCATGAAATTTATCTGAGAGCGGTCCTGGGAATAAGGA
The DNA here is from genome assembly GCA_006408675.1 of Madoqua kirkii. Classification (NCBI taxonomy): domain Eukaryota; kingdom Metazoa; phylum Chordata; class Mammalia; order Artiodactyla; family Bovidae; genus Madoqua; species Madoqua kirkii. The sequence continues at coordinate 51,299 of SJYC01027895.1, read as the reverse complement.
AGTGAAAGGAGAAAGGGAAAACATATTCACTGATGACTGGGGCACTGATTTGGGCACCTGGGTCTCAACCCACCCAGGGTTCTTTCCAAGGAACCATGTAGAACAAACATTTGGGGGATAAAAGTGGACAGGTTTACCCGCCAACTCCTGCCTCACCTTGGTCGAGGGTCTGTATGCTCCCGGCACTTCCAGGCTGCTCTGTGCTGAAGGGGCTCCCACAGCAAGGAGTCCTTAGGCAGAGACGCAGAGAGTAGAGGGGGGTGAGGATGGGACTGCTGGTCCACTGCCCCAAATTCAGAGGCAGACTGAGGGTGCCTGTGGGCATCGGCAAGGGCTTCTGCACGTGTGTGGAGTGATGCCCTGGTTCCTGGTCTGGGGGAGAGGTGAGCTCCAGCTTGACTGCCACAGTGTCTCGTGTATGAACAGGTTCAGAATATGCCACCCCAAACACACTGCTTTGACATTTTGGTTATTTTGTTGGGAAGACACTTGAGAAACAGCAGCTGCAGGAGGAGCCCCTGTCTTCCCCCTTCCCACCTGAAAGCAGGTCATGAAGTTTCCCCTGAGAAAGGCACTCACCCAGCACCAGGAGGAGAGAACAGTCTTGTCACCAGAGCTGGGGGTCAGGGTTGGAATGGGGCTGGGCAGACAAACCCACTGAAATGATGCTCACCTCCCATTAGTTTCCCCTGTACGTTTTCATCACTTTACTACCATTTAAGGTCTTAAATCCCTTTTCCTTTTATTGTTAGCAATAAACGTAAGGGATTCTTTATTTTTAATTACAAATTTATTAAATCCCTTTTCCTTTGTCTTTTCACTTCTTCACACAATTTTTAAGGTATATAAGTTCTTGGTCATAACCACTTTTTTTGGTCTTCATTTTTCCCATTGAGGCTCCAATGAGCAGGTAAAAATATGAAGTAAAATCTGTGTGCTTTTCTCCAATTAATCTGTCTCCTGTGATTTTAATTAACAGGCCCCATCACAGAATATAAGAGGGTGGAAGGGACTTTCCTCCCCCAACAAGTAGCTGTGTTTATCATGCTATCTGCTAGTTCTATCTACATGACCATGCTGTTATATCACTTAGAAGAATAGTTTTTCTTTGGGTGAGAATATATGGAAGGATCTTTCTAGTCCTTTTTCTTTACAAAAGATTTTTGTAAAAACATAGAAATTTTTTGTACAGTATTTTTTTAAGCAGAGTTGAAATTCACATAACATAAAAGTGACCACTCAGAAGTGAAAAAATCAACTGCATTTAGTGTGTTCACAATGTTCTTCAATCACCATATCTGTCTATTTCAAAACATTTCCATCATTTCCAAGTAAAACTCCTTATGCCCATGGAGGAGTTCCTCTGTCTGCCCTCTGCCCTCCCTAGCCCCTGGCACCACCAGTCTGTAATCTGTATCTAAGGATTTATCTCCACATAAAGATTTCTGCTGAATGCCTGCCTTTGAAGGAAGTTGATAATGGAAAATCCATTTCAGTAGAAATACAGTCCTGCATAGAGAGGAATGTTGAGGTCTTGGTCAATGTTCAAGATTCTCTAGCAGATACAGTAATAATAATGCCTACCAACCAAAACCTACCACAAGGAATAAATCAGGAATAAGCACTTGTGCAATACAGCTAATAGAGCTGGGTTGATCTAATTGTACTTCAGAATTTAATATAGGTTATTAAAAATATGAACTTTAGGAAGAAAACCTAAAGCATAAAGACATATTGAATGGAACTAGAAGTTAGCCTTAGTATCACTAGACTAGCAAAAATTAGGGAAGCAGAAATTAGGAATGGGCAGCAGTTATGAAGCACATAATTTACATATACTGGGTAGAGATTGAATAAGTGTTCCCTAATAATAACAATAACAGCAATAAGATATAAGGAGTGTTTTTATTTTGGACATGCAAGGTTTCATTTATTTCTCCAAATCTGAGTAGGTGTCCATTGTTACCTGTGTATTTTTGCAAATGAAAAAACTAAGGCTTAGAGTGCCTAGATGATTTGTCCAGAGGTATTCAGCTCCACTCTTGAAGAGCTGAGCTTTGAAACCAGGTGGCTGACTGCATACCCTTAATTCTAGTGAGCTTGGTGGATGGTTGAAGAGCTGTAGCCATATTATGGGAGGGGCAGAATGTCCCTCTCTCAATTAATTTTGAATAAATGGTACCAGTTCCTGTAGAACCCTCTGTTTTCTTGAGGTTGTTGTATGAGTTCCCATTGTGGAACCAGAAGAACTTAAGATAAATGGATGTGACCAGGGAAAGAGGGCCAGGGTGGGGCGAGTCCCTTGCAGGAGCTCAGGCAAACTCTGACAGGGATCACTGGGTGGTTGCCTTGGGAACAAAAGCATTCAGGAGACGACTAGCTATCAGTTCAGCAGTTTTATCCAGGGCCACCTCACAGGGCAAAAACTAGACAGGAGTCTGCACTCTGAAGAATGCCTAAAAGTTTACATCAGAAATAACTTGAGTTAGTCATTTTACTTTTGCAGAATCTGTTCTCACCATCAGTAAGCCAAGGAGTTGTCTCTTGCAGGAGTTTTTCAGCTGTTTTTGATGAAATTAAAAGCCAACAAGTTCTACTGGATCAAGTCATTTCTCAGGATATCCATTTAACCAAGAAAACAAAGAGACTCATAAACCCAACAGTGAGAAGTAGAAAACATTTACTGAATACCCATGTATCTTCTTGGATCATTCGATGAAGGACTTGGATTTTATGTTTGGGCAACTCATCATGAAGATTTTGTTTCAGAGATACTTCTCCTTCCAGTTTGTTTGCTTCTTTGAGCAAAGTTAAGTCCTCAATTAAATTTTTTAAAATACAGAAACAAAAAGATACAAAAGTTTCTCAAATGACTGGAGTTTTTAGGAATAAAAATTGAAAAGACACCATTTCAACTGAACCATTGTAGTTGAAATTCTGAATCCCAGGGATTGTAAGAGATGCCCTCTATTCAGTCTGATCCTGCCTCATCTCAGATGTTGGTCAATAAAGTGATCCAAGTTTGTTTATATGAAATTTTACTGTAAATTGAGAAATACATAATGGATAATAGAATTTTTATTTTTACTCATGATCTGGTTCAGCTGGTGGGAAATTTTTAAAAATATATTTTTGATTAAGTGTGTGAGCCTGTGTCTGTATGTATGAGTATGCATCTGTTTATATGTACATATACATACATCAGTTCAGTTCAGTCGCTCAGTCATGTCCTACTCTTTGTGATCCCATGGACCAGCATGCCAGGCCTCCTTGTCCAACATCAACTTCCGGAGTTTACCCAAACTCATGTCTATTGAGTTGGTGATGCCATCCAACCATCTCATCCTCTTCTTGAACATCAGGAATTTCACAGTTCACGTATTGCTAAAGCCTGGCTTGGAGATTTTGGAGCATTACTTTGCTAGCATGTGAGTGCAATTGTGCAGTAGTTTGAGCATTCTTTGGCATTGCCTTTCTTAGGGATTGGAATGAAAACTGACCTTTTCCAGTTCGGTGGCCACTTCTGAGTTTTCCAAATTTGCTGGTATATGAATGCAGCACTTTCACAGCATCATCTTTCAGGATATGAAACAGCTCAACTAGAATTCCATCACCTCCATTAGCTTTGGTTGTAGTGATGCTTCCTAAGGGCCACTTGGCTTGGTATTTCAGGATGTCTGGTTCTAGGTGAGTGATCCTATTATTGTGATTATCTGGATTGTGAAGATCTTTTTTATACAGTTCTGTGTGTTCTTGCCACTTCTTCTTAATATTTTCTGTTTCTGTTAGGCCCATACCACTTCTGTCCTTTATTGAGCCCATCTTTGCATGTAATGTTCCTTTGGTTTCTCTAATTTTCTTGAAGAAATCTCTAGTCTTTTCCATTCTATTGTTTTCCTCTATTTCTCTTCACTGATCACTGAGGAAGGCTTTCTTATGTCTCCTTGCTATTCTTTGGAATTCTGCATTCAAATGGATATATCTTTCCTTTTTTCCTTTGCTTTTTGCATCTCTTCTTTTCACAGCTATTTGTAAGGCCTCCTCAGACAGCCATTTTGCCTTTTTATGTTTCTTTTTCTTATGGATGGTCTTGATCGCTGTCTCTCTACAATGTCACAAACCTCTGTCCAGACTTCACCAGGCACTCTATCAGATCTAGTCCCTTAAATCTATTTCTCACTTCAACTGTATAATCATAAGGGATTTGATTTAGGTCATACCTGAATGGCCTAGTGGCCATTTCCCTACTTTCTTCAATTTAAGTCTGAAGTTGGCAATAAGGAGTTCATGATCTGAGCCATAGTCAGCTCCCTGTCTTGTTTTTGCTGCCTATATAGAGCTTCTCCATCTTTGGCTGCAAATAATGTAATTAATCTGATTTTGGTGTTTGTCATCTGGTGGTGTCCACATGTAGAGTCTTCTCTCGTGTTGTTGGAAGAGGGTGTTTTCTATGACCAGTGCGTTCTCCTGGCAAATTCTCCTCATCTTTGTCCTGCTTCATTCTGTACTCCAAGGCCAAATTTGCCTGTTACTACAGGTGTTTCTTGACTTCCTACTTTTGCATTCCAGTCCCTTATAATGAAAAGGACATCTATTTGGGGGTGTTCATTCTAAAAGGTCTTGTAGGTCTTCATAGAACTATTTAACTTCAGCTTCTTCAGCATTACTGCTCAGGGCATAGACTTGGATTACCATGATATTGAATGGTTTGCCTTGGAAATAAACAGAGACCATTCTGTCATTTTTGAGATTGCCTCCAAGTACTGCATTTTGGACCCTTTTGTTGTCTATGATGGCTACTCCATTTCTTCTAAGGGATTCTTGCCCACAGTAGTAGATATAGTGATCATCTGAGTTAAATTTACCCATTCCCATCCATTTTAGTTCACTGATTCCTAAAATGTCGACATTGACTCTTTGCCATCTACTGTTTGATAACTTCCAATTTGCCTTGGTTCATGGACCAAACATTCCAGGTTCTTATGCAATATTGCTCTTTACAGCATCCAACCTTGCTTATATCACCAGTCATATCCACAACTGGGTGTTGTTTTCACTTTGGGATAGTGAATAAACTCAGAAATACATTATTATTGTTCAGTTGTGTCCAAATCTTCACAACCCTGTGGACTGCAGCACCCCATGTTACCCTGTCCTTCAACATCTCCTAGAATTTGCTCAGATTCATGTCCACTGAGTTTGTGATGCTGTTTAGCCATTTCCTGGAGGAGAAAATGGCAAATCACTCCAGTATCCTTGCTGAGAGAAGCCCAGGAACAGAAATACATACAAGTTCTTTAAAATACGAAGAATTTAAAACTAAATGTATGAGTTCTAGTGTACTAAATTAATATTTAATAAAGGCCCTTGATTATTTAAGATTATTACTCTAGTGATATACCTCTTAAACCATTTAATTGATGTGTGTAATTGGAAGACTGCATTTCATGGAAAGACCTGCTGCCTCTGACTTCATGCTCCACTCATAATTGGGTATCTTATCTCCTCCCATCTCCCCTGGGTGTTCACATATTGAGTCTGCCACATTACAGCCTATTCCCTGTATCACTGATACTCAACCCACTGATAAAGGCTCTTTGAAATCCTAATATAAGAAGAGGTTTGATTCTGACAACAAACGCAGGCGATGCTGTTCAATGTCAATGTGTTTCCTATAGTAACTCAGGTACCTCGGCAGGTGCTCATTCTGTAATCAGCTCTCCCAGGGCACTAGACTGGGGAGATGAGGCAATATTTACAACAATGCATTGCCCCTGGTACCACGATGAAAATGTGGCTAAAGCAGCTGCTGCTACAATAACAGTAATACCATAGTGGGCAATTTTATATTTCCAGTTAGAGATATAATTCTTCCAGTTCTTTGCTGAGCCCTGCAGAATAACCTCTGTTCTCCTTCCAAGAACAACAGTCACTCCCTGGTGGTGTGTAATGTGGGGAGGAGGAGGGAAATTATGTGTTTACTTCTCAGAATAGCTGGTATGGGTATGAATGTAGAGAAAGAGAGGAAATAAGCCAGCACCAGTGGCCCTGTGGATCCACGCGTGTGCACACATGTGTGCTCAGTTGCTGTCATCATGTCCAATTCTTTGTAAGCCCATGGACCATAGCCCACAAGGCTCCACTGTCCATGGGATTCTTGAGATGAGAACAGTGGAGAGGGTTGCCATTTCCTTCTCCAGGGGATCATCCTGACCCAGGGATCAAACCAATGCCTCTTGTATCTTCTGCATTGTAGGGGGGTTCTTTACCCACTGAGCCACTTGGGAAGCCCATGTAGACACAGCCACTTGCAAAACTCTTGTCAATAAAGAGCATCCCTCCACACATTCCCAGGTCTGAGCTCCCTCAAGTGGGGAACATGTTAACTGAAGCATTTCAAAGTTTCTGTAGTATCTACTTCTTCTTTTTTGCCTGATTACAGTGGTTAGTGTCTTGGTCATCTTGGAATTTGATTCCAGAAACCATCTAGTTCACACTTAAATGTGATGGTTAATTTCATGTGTCCACTTGACCAGGCTGAGGGATGCCCAGAAAGTTGGTTAAATGCTATTTCTGGCTGTATCTTCCTAAAATGTCGACATTGACTCTTTGCCATCTACTGTTTGATAACTTCCAATTTGCCTTGGTTCATGGACCAAACATTCCAGGTTCTTATGCAATATTGCTCTTTACAGCATCCAACCTTGCTTATATCACCAGTCATATCCACAACTGGGTGTTGTTTTCACTTTGGGATAGTGAATAAACTCAGAAATACATTATTATTGTTCAGTTGTGTCCAAATCTTCACAACCCTGTGGACTGCAGCACCCCATGTTACCCTGTCCTTCAACATCTCCTAGAATTTGCTCAGATTCATGTCCACTGAGTTTGTGATGCTGTTTAGCCATTTCCTGGAGGAGAAAATGGCAAATCACTCCAGTATCCTTGCTGAGAGAAGCCCAGGAACAGAAATACATACAAGTTCTTTAAAATACGAAGAATTTAAAACTAAATGTATGAGTTCTAGTGTACTAAATTAATATTTAATAAAGGCCCTTGATTATTTAAGATTATTACTCTAGTGATATACTACTTAAACCATTTAATTGATGTGTGTAATTGGAAGACTGCATTTCATGGAAAGACCTGCTGCCTCTGACTTCATGCTCCACTCATAATTGGGTATCTTATCTCCTCCCATCTCCCCTGGGTGTTCACATATTGAGTCTGCCACATTACAGCCTATTCCCTGTATCACTGATACTCAACCCACTGATAAAGGCTCTTTGAAATCCTAATATAAGAAGAGGTTTGATTCTGACAACAAACGCAGGCGATGCTGTTCAATGTCAATGTGTTTCCTATAGTAACTCAGGTACCTCGGCAGGTGCTCATTCTGTAATCAGCTCTCCCAGGGCACTAGACTGGGGAGATGAGGCAATATTTACAACAATGCATTGCCCCTGGTACCACGATGAAAATGTGGCTAAAGCAGCTGCTGCTACAATAACAGTAATACCATAGTGGGCAATTTTATATTTCCAGTAGAGATATAATTCTTCCAGTTCTTTGCTGAGCCCTGCAGAATAACCTCTGTTCTCCTTCCAAGAACAACAGTCACTCCCTGGTGGTGTGTAATGTGGGGAGGAGGAGGGAAATTATGTGTTTACTTCTCAGAATAGCTGGTATGGGTATGAATGTAGAGAAAGAGAGGAAATAAGCCAGCACCAGTGGCCCTGTGGATCCACGCGTGTGCACACATGTGTGCTCAGTTGCTGTCATCATGTCCAATTCTTTGTAAGCCCATGGACCATAGCCCACAAGGCTCCACTGTCCATGGGATTCTTGAGATGAGAACAGTGGAGAGGGTTGCCATTTCCTTCTCCAGGGGATCATCCTGACCCAGGGATCAAACCAATGCCTCTTGTATCTTCTGCATTGTAGGGGGGTTCTTTACCCACTGAGCCACTTGGGAAGCCCATGTAGACACAGCCACTTGCAAAACTCTTGTCAATAAAGAGCATCCCTCCACACATTCCCAGGTCTGAGCTCCCTCAAGTGGGGAACATGTTAACTGAAGCATTTCAAAGTTTCTGTAGTATCTACTTCTTCTTTTTTGCCTGATTACAGTGGTTAGTGTCTTGGTCATCTTGGAATTTGATTCCAGAAACCATCTAGTTCACACTTAAATGTGATGGTTAATTTCATGTGTCCACTTGACCAGGCTGAGGGATGCCCAGAAAGTTGGTTAAATGCTATTTCTGGCTGTATCTGTCAGTGTTTTTGAGAGAGGTCAGCATCTGAATAGATAGAAGAAGCAACGATTTTATCTCGAGTGTGAATATGGAGGACATCAACCAGTCTATATGGGGCCTCACCCTCCAAAAGTGTGAAGAGAGGGCTGTCTCTACTTGAGATGCAGTTTCCATTTTCTGTCCATCTCCTGCTGGATACCCTGGTTTTCCTAATTTTCCAGCTTGAAAATGGCAGAGCTTGGGACTTCTCAGGCTTCAGAACCATGTAACCCAATTCCTACAATTATCTATCTAACCATCATCCATCTATCAACTATTCATCATCTAACTGCCCATCTATATGTACTCCCTTTTGGTTCTAGTTCTCTGGAGAACCTGACAAATATATTACACAAAAACCAAAACATTTTGTTTTTAAAAGTCTGCATCTGTGTCAATATAAACATGTTCATGTGTACACAGGTGCATGATTCCATCAAGCTTGATGGCAAGAGGAGGAGGGGGTGACAGGGATGAGATAGTTGGATGGCATTGCTGACTCAATGGGCATGAGTTTGAGCAAACTCAGGGAGACAGTGGAGGACAGGGAAGCCTGGCTTACTGCAGTCAGCCCATGGTGTTGCACAGAGACCCAAGCTAGCAACTGAACAACGATGTAACAAAAACAAGCCCTGTGCTTTACAAATCACAGACAATTCCTACACTGCTTCTTTCATATGAGTCAGAATGGACCACTTTAGCTCCTGACTCATTCATTACTGACCTCTTTTCAAAGGCATGCTTTAATCGTGGTGCCCTGGTCCAGTCTACATGCATGGATACCTTACGACCAGACTTGTCCAAGTGCATAGATGACAGAAAGTCTGTAGGACAAGGGAGGGCACATAGTTATCCTTCATAATATTATATACAAAATGCAAGCTCCTTGCTACCCTTGCCAATTGTTTATAGCGATATTTTCTATCACTACTCTTATTAAAACTAAATACTGATTGTTTAATCTGTATCTGATGTTGTTGTAAGTTCTAGAAATATAGTTGTAAACAAATTACAAAAATTTGATTTTTTTTTATAGAATTCCTTTCAGGGTAAGAAGAGGAATAAAGAAAAGTAAATGGATAAAATGTGTATGTTATCAGTGAGAATAGTATTTTAGCATACAAAATAAAGAGGAAAGAGAAATACTCTTTGTATTTCAACAGTTGGGTGTGAAATCAGGGCAATAATACAAACTCTATGTGTCAAACACTATTATAAGCATTTTATAATCAGTAGGTCATTTTAGGGCTTCCCAGATGGCATTAGTGGAAAAGAACCTGTCTGTCAAAGGAGGAGCATGAGTCATGGGTTCAATCCCTAAGTCAGGAAGATCCCCTGGAGGAGAAAATGGCGACACACTCCAGTATTCGTGCTGGAGAATTCCATGGAAGAGGAGCCTGGTGGGCTACAGTCCATGGGGTTGCAAAGAGTCAGACATGACTGGGCAACTGAGCACACACACAGATCATTCTAATACTTGAAACAATCTCCTCACATCACTGAATTTGTACATATTCATAAAATAATAAGTTATAATGGTTTCCTTTAACTGAATTATGTATATTAACACAACTTGCTTTTCAGCCAACATTTTGAGGAAACAAAAATCAGGAACATTCCTCAGTGAAGGGACTGGAATAATAAAGAATGCTTAATTCAAAAAATGGACTATTACCCAGCAGTTAAGAGTAACGATGTAGACATATTCCTTGTCCTTAAAGTCTGAGTGGTATCTCACATTCGACACGTCTACTTCCTACCAATCTCCATCCCAGGCCCTGGGTCTGGTCATCTCCAGACCACCCATTGCAAGACTCACACAGGAACCCTTCTCCTACCCTGAGACCTTGTGGTGACCCTGAGTGAAACTGTGGATACAGGAACTGTCAGCCACACCCGGTCAACTCATGACCAGCACCTAGTGGTGACTGAGCAAATGTCTCCACTTGATCTTACCTATAAGTTCTTCATCTGTCAGGAGGAAAGACTGACCAGACTGCTTCATGAGATGGCAGATTTCCACTGTTGTTGTTGTTCAGTTGCTAAGTGATGCCCAGCCCTTTGTGACCCCATGAACTGCAATATACCAGGCTTCCATGTCCTTCACCATCTCCTGGAGTTTGCTCAGATTCATGTCCATTGAGTTGATGATGCGATCTAATCGTCTCATCTTCTGCCACCCCTGTCTCCTACTGTCTTCAATCTTTCCCAGCATCAGTGTATTTTCCAGTGAGTGGGCTCTTTGTATAAGGTGTCCAAAGTATTGGAGCTTCAACTTCAGCATCAGCCCTACCAATGAATATTCAGAGTTCATTTCTTGGATTGGCTGGTTTGATTTCCATGCAGCCCAAGGGAGTCTCAGGAGTTTTCTCCAGTACAACAATTCAAAAGTATGAATTCTTCAGTGCTCAGCCTTCTTTATAGTCCAACTCTCACATCTGCACATGATTACTGGAAAAAAACATAGTCTTGACTATATGGACCTTTGTCAGCAAAATGGTGTCTCTGTTTTTTAATACACTGTGCAGGTTTCTTGTTGCTTTTCTCCCAAGGAGCAAGTGTCTTAATTTTATGGTTGCAGTCACCATCTGCAGTGATCTTGGAGCCTAAGAAAATAAAATCTGTCACTGTTTCCATTTTTTCCCCATTATTTGCCATGAAGTGATGGGACTGGATGCCATGATTTTTAAACCAGTTTTTTCACTTTCACCTTTCAATCTCATCAAGAGTCTCTTTAGTTCCTTTTCACTTTCTGCCATTAGAGTGATATCATCTGTATATCTGAGTTTGATGGCATTTCTCCTGGAAGCCTTTATCCCGGCTTGTGATTTATCAACCTGGCCTTTTGCATGATGTACTCCGCATATAAGCTAAATAACCAGAGTGACACCATAGAGCTTTGATGTACTTTTTTCCCAATTTGGAACCAGCCGATTGTTCCATGTCTTGTTCTAACTGTTACTTTTGACCCAAATACAAGTTTCTCAGTAAACAGGTAAGGTGGTCTGGTTCTCCCATTTCTTGAAGAATTTCCCACATTTTGTTGTAATTCAAACAATCAAAGCTTTAGCAGTTAATGAAGCAGAAGGGAATACTTTCCTGGAATTCCCTTGATTTCTCTATGATCCAAAAGATTTTGGCAATTTGATCTCTGGTTCCTCTGCCTTTTCTAAATCCAGCTTGAACATCAGGAAGTTCATGGTTCATGTATTGTTGAAGCCTGGCTTGGAGAATTTTGAGCACTGCTTTACTAGCGTATGAAATGAGTGCAGTTGTGTGGTAGTTTGAGCATTCTTTGGCATTACCTTTCTTTTGAATTGGAATGAAAACTGACATTTTCCAGTCCCGTGGCCACTGCTGAGTTTCCCAAATTTGCTGGCATATTGAGTGCAGCACTTTCACAGCATCATCTTTCAGGATTTGAAATAGCTCAACTAGAATTCCATCACCTCCACTAGCTTTGTTCGCAGTGATGCCTCCTAAGGCTCACTTGACCTGGCATTCCAGGATGTCTGGCTCTAGGTGAGTGATCACACCATCATGATTATTTAGGTCACGAAGATCTTTTTGTATAATTCGGTGTATTCTTGTCTTCTCTTCTTAATATCTTCAGCTTCTGTTAGGTCCACAAAATTTCTGTCCTTTATTGTGCCCATCTTTGCATGAAGTGTTCCCTTGGTATTAATTTTCTTAAAAATATCTCTAGTCTTTCTCATTTTATTATTTTCCTCTATTTCTTTGCTTTGATCACTGAGGAACTCTTTCTTATATCTCCTTGCTATTCTTTGGAACTCTCCATTCATGTGGGCATAACTTTCTTTTTTTCCTTTGCTTTTCACTTGTCTTATTTTCTTAGCTATTTGTAAGGCCTTCTCAGACAACCATTTTGCCTTTTTTGCATTTCTTTTTCTTGGGGATGGTCTTTATCACTGTTTCCTATACAATGTGACAAACCTCTGTCCATAGTTCTTCAGGTATTCTGTCTATCAGATCTAATCCCCTGAATCTATTTGCCATTTCCACTGTATAATTGTTAGGGATTTTATTTAGGTCATGCCTGAATGGTCTAGTGGTTTACCATACTTTCTTCAATTTAAGTCTGAATTTGGCAATAAGGAGTTCATGATCAGTGCCATAGTCAGCTCCTGGTTTTGTTTTTGCTGACTCTATAGAGCTTCTCCATATTTGGCTACAAACAATATAATCAATCTGATTTCAGTATTGACCATCTGGTGATGTCCATATGTAGAGTCTTCTCTTGTGTTGTTGGAAGAGGGTGTTTGCTATGACCAGTGTGTTCTCTTGGATAAACTCTATTAGCCTTTGCCCTGCTTCATTCTCTATTCCAAGGCCAAATTTTTCTATTACTCCAGATGTCTCTTGACTTCCTTCTTTTGCGTTCCAGTCTCCTATGATGAAAAGGAGATCTTTTTTGCCTGTTAGTTCTAGAAGGTATTGTAGGTCTTCATAGAATCATTCAACTTCAGCTTCTTCAGCACTACTAGTTGGGGCATAGACTTGGATTACTGTGACACTGAATGGTTTGCCTTGGAAAATTACAAAGATCATTTTGTCATTTTTGAGATTGTAACCAAGTACTGCATTTCAGATTCTTTTGTTGATTATGAGGGCTACTCCATTTCTTCTGAGGGATTTTTGCCCACAGTAGTAGATGTAATCGTCATCTGAACTAGATTCACCCATTCCAGTCTATTTTAGTTCACTGACTCTTGCTGCTGTTACTGCTAAGTCAGTTAAGTCATGTCTGACTTTGTACGACCCCATGGACTGCAGCCTACTAGGCTCCTCCGTCCATGGGATTCTCCAGGCAAGAGTACTGGAGTGGTTGCCATTGCCTTCTTGAAAGCAAGAAAGTAAAAAGTGAAAGTGAAGTTGCTCAGTTATGTCCGACTCTTCGTGATCCCCTGACTACAGCCCACCAGGCTCCTTCGTCCATAGGATTTTCCAGGCAAGAGTACTGGAATGGGTTGCCATTGCCTTCTCCGAACTGACTCCTAAAATGTTGATATTCACTCTTGCCATCTCCTGTTTGACCGCTTTCAATTTCTCTCAATTCATAGGCCTACCTTCCAGGTTCCTATGCAATATTGTTCTTTACAGCATCAGACTTTACTTACATTACCAGTCACATCCACAACTGGGTGCTGTTTTTGATTTGACTCCATCTCTTCATTCTTTTTGGAGTTATTTCTCCACTGATCTCCAATAGCATACTGGGCACCTACCGACTTGTGGAGTTTATCTTTCAATGTCCTATCTTTTTGCCTTTTCATATTGTTCATAGGTTCTCCAGGCAAGAACACTGAAGTGGTTTGCCATTCCCTTCTCCAGTGGACCATTTTGTTAGAATTCTCCAGCATGATCTGTCCATCTTGGGTGGCCCTACATGGCATGGCTCATAGTTTCACTGAGTTAGACAAGGCTGTGATTCAAGTGATCAATTTGGTTTGTTTTCTGTGATTGTGGTTTTCATTCTGTCTGCCCTCTGATGGATAAAGATAAGAGGCTTATGGAAGATTCCTGATGGGACAGAGTGATTGTGGGGGAAGCTGGGTCTTATTCTGATAGGTGGGGCCATGCACAGTAAATTTTTAACCCAATTTTCTGTTGATGGGTAGGGCTGTGTTCCCTCCCTGTTGTTTGACCTGAGACTAAACTATGGTGGAGGTAATGAAGATAAGGGTGACCTCCTTCAAAAGGCCCCATGTATGCACATGCTCAGTGCTCCTAACCTTGCAGCAGGCACCACCAACCCACACCTCTGAATTACACAAGCTCCTTTGCCATGACAAGGCTGTCATATATGGAAGGTGAGAGTTCCATCTGTCTACACAAATGTGAGAAAACACAGTTCCAACATGGAGAAGGTACCCAAAGTTCCATCAGGGTGTTTGTTCTCAGTATGAGGTCACCATCCCAGATAAGTCTTCCCAGGACCTGATTCACAGATGGCATGCAACACTCAACTGTGGAATATTTACTGTGCTTTCAACGTGCTTTAACTGAAACCAACAGTCAACATTAATTTATTTAAAGTAACCATGTAGCTACTATTGTCACATGTTAGATTTTGAACTTCCATGGTTGAGAATAAGAACTGTTGCTTTAATAAAAACTATGTTTCCTTTACTTCATCATGAACAATGGACATCTAGAGAAACCAGCACGGATGCTTGCTCTCTGGAGATAAGCTGATTAGTTGCAATGATCTGTGTGTTGTGTTAAGGTAGATCAAAATGATTTTTCATTCAGGGGAAAAGGGTTCCTAATTTTCCTATTTCAACCTTCTGAATCTTAGTCCTTGTGGAAGATTTTATTTTTTAATTTCTAGAATTCTTTTAGAAATGAAGAAGTCAAAAGTGTTTCAGACTTAAAGGGTTGTACTAAAATAACTTTTTAAATGAATCATTTTGCTCAGTCTGTGGCCAAACTCTCTTTATTGATTGTGACATCTTTTACTTGCAGTGTTACAGGTTTCTTCTTTCTAACCTCCTTGCAGAGGGCTGTGCATTTGCTTCTTAAGTCGACTCTCAAGACTCTGCCAACAGAAAGCATCCTCTCGGTTACTAAGCTTTGCTTAAGCTACTTTAGATCCTCCCAACAAGCTCTATACGCTGTCCAGGAAAATCAATTACAGCTTTTCCTCTCCAGGTTTTGGACTTCAAATTTAGGCAGTGATATTTAATTAAAGATTCTCTGCCAGCATTCACTTGAACTCCTATTTTTGCATGTGATTGTTTGAAATCAAAGGAGAAAAATCACAAGGAGCCAGGATGGTCAACTTTAAAGCTAAAGAAACATGATCAATTTCATGTTAAGCCAGCCTTTACTTAAACTTTATGGAGTGACAGTTTCCTTGAACTCTGACTTTCTTTGTAACACTATAAGTAGATGACTGTCAGGGGAAATTTTTATAAGAAACAGCTAAATTACCTGCAAGAGGTTGTAGAAGACTGTGACTAATGAAGAGGGAGTGAACCACGTATCCCTTGCTGGTGTTCATGTGTTTCCAGCTTTAAAGTCAGTAATCTCTATGGGCTCTTTACAGAATCATTATATAGACTCTAATGTACACATTCATTTATTAAGTACATTTAGTATATATGTGTGAGAAAATGGAATCATCTGTTTTCCAAGTTCAACACATATATAAACAAATTCAAAGAAGTTGTGAGTTTTACAATGTTTAAAAAAGCAAGAGACGTCAGAAGATAGTTTAGGGGTATGATACCATCATGATGGATAGGCCATTATGCATGTGCCCAAATCCATAGAATGTAAAACACCAACAGTGAACCACAATGTAAGCGGTGGACTCTGGGTGATAATGATATGTCATAATAGACGTATCATCTGGTAGGGATGCTGAAAATGGGGGAGTGGTGGTGTTACACCTGTGTGGGGGCAGGGGGTGTCTGGGAAATCGTGTACCTTCTGAATTTTGCTATGAACCTAAAACTACTCCAAAATAATAAAGTATTTAGAAAACAGAGAGCAAGAGCACCGAGAAGAAAAATAAATGCCATATTAGCAAGTAGAGAACGGTGTTAGGTATTTTTACATGCATTGTACATACTTCAATACCTCTCGCAATATATACACAACAAGGCCTGGGCTTTAATAATTATTACTCTACATTCTTTTCATAAAATGTGCATGAGGGCTATCACACATTATATTTCTTTCAAACTTGGGTAGAAATCATACTTCAAGCTAACACCTGTAGCTCATACATTATTTATGTTTGAATTTTGATCATGATGGTCAGAAATGCAAGTGCCAGTCCCTCAGTTAAAAGTGATCCTGCTCTTTCTTGGGCTGTCAGCTCCAGTCACAGGAAAGAGCAAAGTGCCCTCAGATGGCACCAAGTACCTGCAGCATCCACTAAGAGAAAACAGGCCTTAGAGAACCACATTGTGGCACACCAAGATCCTGCTGAACTCAGATGGTGATTCAAAAGAGGTGACAGGCTGGTCATCAGCCCTGATTCCAAAGACAGAGTCATCAAGCAGCGTTAAACACGACAATGCATGAAAATGGTGTGGATGTTGGGAAACCCTGCAGATCTGCTATTATGCAAGGTGTTTATTTTCTCATTATTCAAAAGAGATATTGACAAATAACACTTATCCCTTGAAAGCTTGCCACATTAATATTTCAGGTTTTAAAGATCTGAAGTGAAATGGAAGTCACTCAGTTGTGTCTGACTCTTTGCAACCCCATGGACAATGAAGTCCATGGAATTCTCCAGGCCAGAATACTGGGATAGATAGCTCTTCCCTTCTCTAGGGGATCTTCCCAACACAGCGACTGAATCCAGGTCTCCGGCATTACAGATAGATACTTTACCAACTGAGCCACCAGGGAAGCCTCTGCAATCCTTTTTCTGCCCTTGATTAGTAGATATCTAAGCATTAACTAAAGGCTTGTTAAAGCTTGCTAAGACTAACAGTTTCTAAAGGTATATTTTATTATAATGTAACTTTGTCATTCCTTTATATATATGTATGAACGAATGAATGAAGTCGCTCAGTCGTGTCCGACTCTTTGTGAACCCATGGACTGCAGCCTATCAGGCTCCTCTGTCCATGGGATTTTCCAGGCAAGAGTGCTGGAGTGGATTGCCATTTCCTTCTCCAGGGGATCTTCCCGACCTAGGAATCGAACCTGGGTCTCCCACATTGTAGGCAGACGCTTTACCGTCTGAGCCACCAGGGAAGCATCTATATATATATATATATATGTATGTATATGTATATGTATACATATATATTCACTATATATGTTAAGATGTATTCCTTTTATGTTGTTGCTGGTTTAGTTGCTAAGTAGTGCTTGACTTTTTGACCCCAGGGACTGTAGCCCACCAGGCTCTTCTGTCCATTGGATTTCTCAGGCATGAATACTGGAGTGGGTTGCCATTTCCTTCTCCAGAGAATATTCCTGACCCAGGGATCAAAACTCCATCTCCTGTACTGCAGGCAAATTCTTTACTGCTGAGCCACCAGGGAAGCCCATATATACGGATGCATTTTTTCACTTACTGTAGGTTTAATATCAGAATAGTGAGGTTTTATTCTATAAAGTTTTCAGAGAAGGAAATGGCAACCCACTCCAGCATTCTTGCCTAGAGAATCCTGTGGACAGAGGAGCCTGGTGGGCTGCTGTCCATAGGGTCTCAGAGAGTCAGACAAGACTGAAGCGACTTAGCATGCATGCATTCTATAAAGTTACTTTTTTTATTTAGGTAAAAATCAAAGTCTTTTCCTTCAGCTTTTTTGAGCTATGATAACAGATAAAAATTGAAAGTATTTAAGGTGTATAATGGAATGTTTTGATATGTATACACAATGTGAAATGATGACCACAATAAGCTAATTAACACTGATGTTACCTGAGATAGTTACTTTTCTTTCTTTCTTTCTTTTTTTTTTTTTCTGGTGAGAACATTTAAGATCTACTGGGATTCCCTGGTGGCTCAGATTATAAAGGATTGGCCTTCAATGTGGGAAATTTGGGTTTGATCCCTGGGTCAGGAAGATCTCCTGGAGAAGGGCATGGCAATCCATTCCTGTATTCTTGCCTGGGAACTCCCATGGACAGAGGAGCCTGGTGGGCAACAGTCCAAAGGGTCACAAAAACTGGACATAACTGACTGACTGACAATACTAAGATTTACTAATTTACCAAATTTCAAGTATGAAGCACATTATTATTAACTATAGTCACCATGCTGTACATCATGCTTCCAGAACTTATTCATGTTATAACTGAAAGTTCATGCCTTTCAACCAAAATCTCCCCATTTCCATTCCTAGCCTCTGGTAAACACCTTTCCACTCTGTGGCTATGAGTTTGACTTTTTTTTTTTTTTTTCCAGTTTCAACACATCATTTAGACCATGCATAGGTGTCAGGATAGCTCACCTTGGTTTGACCTGATTGCCCTATTGACTGGTAAGGCTGAGCATCAATCCACGTACGTACTGGTTGTGTGGATGTCTTCTGAAAACTTTTGATTCTTGATTTGGTCTGCTGTCAAAGTTCTTTATTGAGTCCTTTAGTTCATTCATTGTATTCAACAGCTCTGAAATTTCTGTTTGATTTATTTTTAATGTTTTATATCTCTCTTTCTTTGTTGAACTTCTCATTTTGGGGGGGTATCATTTTCCTGATTTCATTAAATGGTTTATCCATGTTTCTTGTAGCTCACTGAGCTTCTTTAGAACAATCAGTTTGAATTCTTTGCCAGTCAGTTCATGGGCCTCCATTCCACTGGTGCCATCGACTGGACATGTACTGCATCTCACTGATGGTGACATGATTCCCTGGTGTTTTTGTGGTCCCTATAACCTTCTTATATAGCAGCTGTGCATTGAAGAAGCTGTCACCTCTTCCAGATGTTACGAACTACTTTCAGGGAGAAAGACCTCCGCGTGGTAGACGGGGTCATGCTAGAATGTGCTGTGCCCTGGGTCAGGTGGTGCAGGGCACATAGCAGGGCTGTGGGGTTGGGTCTCAGCTCTGTTAATAGCTGTGGTCTATGAGGTTATCAGCCCTGTGGTCCTTAGTGCTGGGAGCTTGAGGATGCCTCTGGTGGCTGTGGGAGCTGGTGGGTCCTCAGCAGACCTCGGGCAGCAGTAAGGGACAGACACCAATGGTGATGGTGACTGGTCATATGTGTGCCTGTGACAGCCGAGACTGCTGCCAGTGTGTGCAAGGTGGCGAGAGCCGGCTGTCACACACCTGAGGTGGTGAGGGCTGAGACAGGGCCGGGCTAGCTGCAGCCATGCATGGGGTGTTCTATCTGCTTGGTGTGCCAGGACTGGCGTCCCCATGGCAGCCCTGGCTGGGGCCCCAGCAACCGGGACAGAGGGCTTGCAATCAGACAGCTGGAGCCTACAAAGAAAAAATCCACGGGGCGCTGGGAGCAAAAGCATTTGCTCCCAGGGGTCGGCGGGTCACTGTGGATCTGGCAGATATTGGCTTCCCTAAGGTGGGGCACCCCCTTCATGTCGTGCCTGGAAAGGCTCTCCTGTGCCTGAGAAGAACCTTCTGGGGGAGTTCGCTCCCTGCACTGGGCAGTGCCAGACTAGGAGTGGGATGATGCAGGCAATATAGAAGTCTCCCTACCCTCCCATGTGGTTAGTCCTGGGCTTTTTGCTCCACTGAGCACACCCAGAACTGTATTTGCTCACGAGTAATTGTATGTTATTGATTTTTGTTAGGAGATGGATGCCCAAATCTCCTCCCCTGACACTTTGGTGACAGAGCCTTTTTAGTTTTCAGCTTTAAACTGTATGTGTAGTTAAAGCATGTGGTGCTGGATCCATAAGGAATGCCATTTCCCTCTCCCTCACCTTTCCCTCTGGAGAAGGCAATGGCACTCCACTTCAGTATTCTTGCCTGGTAAATCCCATGGACGGAGGAGCCTGGTAGGCTGCAGTCCATGGTGTTGCTAAGAGTCGGACATGACAGTCTTATCTTATCATCTTTAAAAATATTGAACTTTTTAATATTGTACTGGGGTATAGCCAATTAACAATGTTGTGGTAATTTCAGGTTCACAGCAAAGAGACTCAGCCATATAAAAACACACATCCATTCTCCCCCAAACCCCCATCTCACCAGGCTGCCACATAACATTGAGCAGAGTTCCATGTGCTACTCACGTGTGTTCCTATAGGTTATCTATTTTAAACAGAGCCATATGTACGTGTCCATACCAAAGTCTGTAACTATCCCTTCCCCCACCCTTTCCCCCAACACCCATATATTATGGCCAAGTTCTGATATTATCTTTATAAATAAGGAATTAGTGTGTGACACTCAGCTTTCTGTCAACGTATTGAAGTGTTTCAAAGTGAATATATTTGCTGATTTCTTGCAGTTCCTGCAAGTCAAAGTGAAAGTCATTCAGTCATGTCCAGCTCTTTGTGACCTCATGGACTATACGGCCCACGGACATCCCCAGGTCAGAATACTGGAATGGGTAGCCTTTCCCTTCTCCAGGGGATCTTCCCAAAGCAGGGATCAAACTAGGTATACCACATTGCAGGCAGCTTCTTTACCAGCTGAGCTGCATGGGAAGCCCAAGAATACTGGAGTGAGTAGCCTACCCCTTCTCCAGCAGATCTTCCTGACCCAGGAATCAAACCGGGGTCGCCTGCATTGCATAGTTAAATATGGACATAGCAGCCCACAGTTAAATCTAATAATGCTTAAGCTCTTATATTGTAAGGCTACCACGTGGTATGATATTAATTTTAGATGATTTCTTATTTATATTATTTTTACAAATTTAATTAATACCAATTATAACTCCTCCAAGACTCCAGTATTTCTCCTTTCCCTTTCTTCCTATTCCTTTTGCACCTCCTCTCAGGACAGTCACATGTAGAGATAGGAGAAGCTTCTAGAACTCTGCATGTGTAGCAGGGCCCTGGGATGGAGTGGTGAGCAGGAAATGGGACAGAGTTGTATCACAAGAGTCTTAGCTTCTAGAAAATAGAAGTGCCTACAACCAGATCATGTCCTGTTAGAGAATCTCATCACATCTAAGACACCACCGACTAGGATGCAGAATTATCATATACACCATTGAAAAAGGGCCAAGACAAAACACTGCCAAATACCTAATCCTCCCTTTGAGTCATTAAAGTGTGAAAATGTTCTTATCTTGGATTCAGTTTAATAAAGTATGAAAGTGAAGGTGACAGTGTTAGTTGCTCAGTCATGTCCAGCTCTTTGCAATCCCAAGGACTGTAGCCCTCCAGGCTCCTCTGTCCATGGGATTTTCCAGGTAAGAACACTGGAGTGTGTTGCCATTTCCTTCTCCAGCGCATCTTCCTGACCCCATGTGTGTGTGTATATATAACTCAACCATGGAACAGGAGGAAGGCTTTGTGTTTTCTGCATAGAAATATACTCTACTGAAGCTATTTGGGTTAGGATTTATTACAGATGTGTTTTCCTGGAGCTGTTTTTAAAGCTAATCTGTTTTGAGCATGCCTTTAAATTTGCTCTGAAGAAACTTTTTGCTCATTGTCTGTAAGACATCACAATTTATAGGCGAAGAAAGAAGGCAGCTTGGGTTTTTCAACAGAGCTAGAAAGAGTGAGATTTTTAGAAGTTCAATGAGGCTTCTTTTTTTTTTTTTAACTTTGAATACGTAACATTTAAACTTTAACTAGTCAAAAATGCACAAAGGATCACATCTACTCATTTCTTGAGTACCTGTTGCTAAGAAAATTATAGGAACAGGCAAAACTATAAGCTTCCTGTATAGAACTAATTAGATTAAAATTAGCTAATGAAATAAAGCCTAAAGGATAATAATCCATAAAGAAATAATCCTTAAAGGGTCATCTGAGCTATAACTTTATTTCATAAGAAAAGACTGAAAATGCAATTTGCAAATTGCTAATCCTATAAAGGAATTTAAAAAGGGACATTGACTTAAGCCTCCTGCTTCTGAAAGGAGTCTGAAAGACACAAAGAGTATTATTAAATACTAAATTATTGATCCACTCTTATCAAGACAAAAGCAATAGATTTCATAACCAGTGGAGATAGAATGGGATTGAATATTTTTTTCCAATTTTTTAGCAATAAGTGATGCAGACATTTTGACTTAGTGGCCATTCAGAGAAGCAGGTAAATAGAAGAACTTCAAGAAGTATACAATGCTAACAGAAGTCTTTAAGCAAAGATGACTTTTTCTCTAAACATTAGAGAAAAAAAATAATGCCAGAACTCTCTTTAATCTTCAGTATACTTGCTATTATAATTCTCCTGGACTCTCCTGGTATCACTGAATGAATCAATTAAATATAAAGGAATTTGAAAAATATAGAACCACCTTTGCATAGAATGAAAATCCAAGGTATTAAGGTATTAATTTCACTGAATTTAAATTCTCCATTATTTTACTTCTCCACAGCCACTGCTTTTGCAATAGCTACAAATAATAATTTTAATTATTTCAACAGAGCATTTGCTTCACATGCAAGTTGTGAGAACTTTTGTCAATTAAGCAAATTGTAATCCAAGTGGGGTTTTCCAAGAAATGTTTAAATAGGAAATTTAAAAAAATAAACTTATTATTCTAATAAAACTCATGATGTCACTTATTATGTGGTCAGGACTAATGTGTGGGGCACATAAGCTGATTTAGCTTCCTTCAGGCCAAGGTCATAATAAGAATTGGAGCTACTCACATGTGACATGGACATTTTATCACCATTGTGGGATCTGGGACATTTGTTGGCCCTTGTCCTGGAGACTAAAAATAAGAACAGAGCTCAGAGCTCCCCTACTGAGCAGCATGGAGGCCTCTTGGGAGCATACACTCAGGCTTTAATCAGGATATCAAAGGTTGGTCCATAGCAATCTAGAGAATTAAAGAAAAATCCACATTTGTTTACTCTCTCTTCTTTTTTACTTAAAATGCTTTTGCTCTTATTAAAAAATATTCTTTTCTTCATTTTCTGTTTTGTAGATAATTCTTTCTCTCTCAGTCTCTGGGAGAGTCATATAATCCCTATCTTTTGTTCACTTCCAAGGGGGAAAAAAAAAATTACTCATTCAGATTGAAGAATAAATGGTAGTAAAGTATATACTTTGAATTCTTACAGATTTTGGTTTATTAAATTTTTAAACTAAACCTTTAAACCTAGATGTAGGTTTAGTATGAAGATTTCAGACAGTAGTAGTTGGTGTGTCTACTACATATGATTTATATATTCTTAAAATATCATATAATTCTATATATTCTTTAAAATATCTATTATAGATGCAAAAATCCTTAACAAAATTCTAGCAATCAGAATCCAACAACACATTAAAAAGATCATACATCACGACCAAATGGGCTTTATCCCAGGGATACAAGGATTCTTCAATATCCACAAATCAGTCTATGCAATACACCACATTAACAAATTGAAAAATAAAAACCATATGATTATCTCAATAGATGCAGAGCCTTTGACAAAATTCAACATCCATTTATGATTAAAAAAAACCTACAGAAAGCAGGAAGAAAAGGAACATACCTCAATATAATAAAAGCTATATATAAAAAAACCACAGCAAACATTATCCTCAATGGTGAAAACTGGAAAGCATTTCCCCTAAAGTCAGGAACAAGACAAGGGTGCCTACTCTCACCACTATTATTCAACATAGCTTTGGAAGTTTTGGCCACAGCAATCAGAGCAGAAAAAGAAATAGAAGAATCCAAATTGGAAAAGAAGACATAAACTCTCACTGTTTGCAGATGACATGATCCTCTACATAGAAAATCCTAAAGACTCCACCAGAAAATTACTAGAGCTAAACAATGAATGTAGTAAAGTTACAGGATATAAAATCAACAGATAGAAATCCCTCGCATTCCTATACACTAACAATGAGAAAGTAGAAGAAGAAATTAAGGAAACAACTCCATTCACCATTGCAACAAAAAGAATAAAAATACTTAGGAATATGTCTACCTAAAGAAACTAAAGACCTATACATAGAAAACTATAAAACACTGGTGAAAGAAATCAAAGAGGACACTAATAGATGGAGAAATATACCATATTCATGGATCAGAAGAATCAATATACTGAAAATGAGTATACTACCCAAAGCAATCTATAGATTCAAAGCAATCCCTATCAAGCTACCAGTTCACAGAGCTAGAACAAATAATTTCACAAATTGTATGGAAATACATAAAACCTTGAATAGCCAAAGCAATCTTGAGAAAGAAGAATGGAACTGGAGGAATCAACCTGCCTGACTTCAGGCTCTGCTTCAAAGCCACAGTCATCAAGACAGTATGGTATTGGCACAAAGACAGAAATATAGATCAATGGAACACAATAGAAAGCCCAGAGGTAAATTCACACACATATGAACACCTTATCTTTGACAAAGGTGGCAAGAATATACAATGGATTTAAGACAATCTCTTTAACAAGTGGTGCTGGGAAAACCACTTGTAAAAGAATGAAATTAAAACACTTTCTAACATCATATGCAAAAATAAACTCAAAATGGACTAAAGATCTAAACATAAGACCAGAAACTATAAAACTCCTAGGTTTTAGGCAAAACACTCTCCGATACAAATCACAGCAGGATCCTCTATGACCCACCTCCGAGAATACTGAAAAGAAAAAAAGCAGAAATAAACAAATGGGACCTAATTAAAAAACTCTAAGAAAAGTAAAAAGACAGCCTTCAGAATGAAGAGAATAATAGCAAGAGAAGCAACTGACAAACAACTAATCTCAAAAATATACAAGCAATTCCTGCAGCTCAATTCCGGAAAAACAAACCACCCAATCAAAAAATGGGCCAAAGAACTAAACAGACATTTCTCCAAAGAAGACATACAGATGGCTTACAAAAACATGAAAAGATGCTCAAAACATCACTCATTATCAGAGAAATGCAAATCAAAACCACAATGAGGTACCATTTCACGCCAGTCAGAATGGCTGTGATCCAAAAGTCTACAAGCAATAAAGGCTGGAGGAGATGTGGAGAAAAGGGAACCCTCTTACACTGTTGGTGAGAATGCAAACTAGTACAGCCACTATGGAGAACAGTGTGGAGATTCCTTAAAAAACTGGAAATAGAACTGCCATATGACCCAGTAATCCCATTGCTGGGCGTACACACTGAGGAAACCAGAATAAAAGAGACACGTGTACTCTAATGTTCATTGCAGCATTGTTTATAATTGCCAGGACATGGAAACAACCTAGATGTCCATCAGCAGATGAATGGATAAGAAAGCAGTGGTACATATACACAATGGAGTATTACTCAGCCATTAAAAAGAATTCACTTGAATCAGTTCTAATGAGGTGGATGAAACTGGAGCCGATTATACAGAGTTAAGTAAGCCAGAAAGAAAAACACCAATGCAGTATACTAATGCATATATATGGAATTTAGAAAGACGGTAATGGTAACTCTGTATGCGAGACAGCAAAAGAGACACAGATGTATAGAACAGTCTTTTGGACTCTATGGGAGAGGGAGAGGGTGGGATGATTTGGTAGAATGGCATTGAATCATGTGTAATATCATATGTGAAATGAATCATCAGTCCAGTTTTGATGCATGAAAGAGGATGCTCTGGGCTGGTGCACTAGATTGACCCAGAGGGATGGTATGGGGAGGGAGGTGAGAGGGGTTTCGGGATGGGAAACACGTGTACACCCGTGGTGGATTCATGTTGACATATGGCAAAACCAATACAGTATTGTAAAGTAAAATAAAGTTTAAAAAAAAATAATAATTAAAAAGAGAAAAAATAAGTAAAACAATAGTTAATAAATACAAATTAATGAAAAAATCTATTATTATTGGTTGATAACTATTAAAAAATTATAGCTATCATGTATTAATTTCCTACCAGGTGTTGCCTATTTTTACATAATTACATTTATTTAAAAAAAGAAAGAAATATAAAGGTAGAGATTAAAAATAATAATTACCTTTTTCTGAAAGAAATTGGCAAAGTTGATATTTTAAATATTTGACTTCTAATCTTACACAAGAGCTGCCTGGTAAAATAAAGTGTGGGCCACATATGTGACCATTTATGCAATTTAAAATTTTCTGATCAAAAAGTTTAAAAATATTTAAAATGATAAAAAGACATCATCTTTTCAGCTTGTAATGTCAACCTTTTTTTTTTCACATTGTCACTGAAATCCAAGGCCTTTAATACTTACAGCTCATCTCTGAAACAGCCACATTTTAAGTGTTGAGTGCTCACATGTGGCCAGTGGCTACTTTACTGACCAGCACAAACTTAAAGACTAATTAACAGACCCTGATGCTGGGAAAGATTGAAGGCAAAAGAAGAGGGTGACAGAGGATGAGATGGTTGGATGGCATCACTGATTCAGTGGACATGAACTTAGGCAAACTCCGGAAGGTGTTGAGAGACTGGGAGGCCTGGTGTGCTGCAGTCTCCTGCTGGGTCGCAAAGAGTCTGACACGACTTGGTGACTGAACTGCAATACAAGGCAAGAACTGTGTGACAGATAGAGAAATAAGCAGGAGCTCTCAGAAGTGGGCGGCATCCCTCTAGCACACCAAGAAGGATGGTGTGGTTTACGGATGGAGAGGAGAGGGAAGGGTGTCTGCACAATAAAGACACAAGGAACAGTGGCCATTGCGATGTTGGGATCTGATGCAATGGTGCAGAGACAAGTGAAGGGAATCTGGGTGTAGACACCATGACATGTAGCGGGGAAGAGGGGTGGAATCTGCACCCAAGGAAGGTGCCAAAGGAAGTAAGGAAGGAGGGGCAAGTGGTTCCTGGGTCCTAATCTGCGCATCTGCTCCCAAGGCTCAGGAGGGAGACACTGCCCCATACAAGGAGCACAGAGTGGGACGAGGGCAAAACCTAATCCAGGTTCTTTGTGTGTGGGTTATCAAGAAGCAGGAGAAGTCACGTGAATAAGACAGGGCTTGGCAGTTCAGAGGTTCTGGACCACACGGCTGGATGCCAAGGGCTTAGGATGCTCTGTAGGGCATCCTTTCAAGAGGTTTTACAGTGAAAATGGGAAAGGAGATGGTGTCACAAGAGGGTTTATAAGGTGAGATTGTCTAGTCCAGACTTGCTAGTTAATCACCATACTATGCACATCTCACAACAGACATGATGCTCTTTTTACTCAAGATCTCAGTAAATAAAATGTGATCCAATTTCCATTGGCTCTAGAGTTTGCAGTAGGCAGACTTATTTCTGCATGCCTGTGATATGCATTGTTTGACTTTGCGATTAACTTTTTGTTCAAACCTGAATTATTCAGTGTAAATAGTGCAGATAGATCCCTTCTGGCATGATAAAAATATGTCAATAATAAGGACTGTCTAAGCATCTCATTGGGAAATGGACACTATGCCACATTTCTGTTCGCTGAATGTGTAGGCAAGTTTAGAAAGAACCACATGCCCTACAATAGTCTGAGTTCCTTGTGGCAATGACACGCTGATTTCTCTGAACCTTTAATCATCCAGCCTCGAAGGTCAGGCCTGCCCAGGTGACCTTCAGGAAGTTCCCAGTGTCCACACACAGCTTTTTGGGTTCCTTATAGCATCAATCACATTCTGGCCCAAGCATACTTTTCAATTGTGATCTTCCACAGATGTCAAATCGAATTAAACTTTGTCCAGGCATGCTTGAATTTTTTTTTTTTCGGTACTTCTCAAATTGTCTTTTCAATCTGGATTTGCCCCCATTCTTCTCAGCCTCACACTCACTCAAGCATATCTTTGTCCACTTCACACTTTGTGTCCTCTGCTCCCATCCCCATCAGAAGTCCTGTCCCTCTGTCCATCCTTTGACCTGTCTCTGAATCAAATACCTGTCTGCATCTGTCTTCTGTCTGTAAAGTGAGTCTTCTATGGCCCACCAATAACTCCAAACCAATCACCCTAGCTCTGTATTCTCTATGATTAGACAAAAGGTTCTCACTGAAGTCTACTTGTAACCTAGGATTTCAGGCAAGCATGAAGTTCACAAATAAATAAATAAAAGCTTGTTTATATGCATGAAGTCTGCCTGGAGAGATTACATTTTCAATGGGGAAACTGACTCATATATTGTGAGTTACCAATTATATTATAAACTCCTGAAGGTGGAGACAGTTAATTATTAACCACTTTCCCATAACCAGTGCTTACAATATGCCTGTGACTATGATTTATATATTCCTAATATATCATGTAATTCATATATTCTTAAAAATCTGTATTATTATTGGTTGATATAACATTGAGAAAACTTATAGCTACCATGTATTAGTATTCTACCATTACCTCTTTTTATGTGATTATATTTAATTTAAAAAGAAATAAAGGTTGGTGTTAAAATTAATAATTACCTTTCCTTTCAACAAATAAATTGGTAAAGTTGATATTAATATCTTAAATTTGAGCCCATCCTGTCCAATTCCAAGATCAGAAGTAACAATCCCCCAAAAATACAGATTAAAAAATACATGAGAATCACAATAGAAGAAGTAAGCAAGTCTGGTCTTTCCCGTTGTTCCAAAAAGTACTTCAGGCAGGAGATGGATGCTCTTTACTGCAATCTCATATTATATGTTGCAATGTCTTGCTAATAGTAGGTGTTCAATACAGCTTTCCATATAATTAATGGAAATCAACATATGACAGAAGAATTTTGTTCTAGTTAAATTTTAAATCAATGTTATCATTTAATACCAATAGCAATCAATACAGATCTAAAGTTAACACTAGTATTATAAAGCACAGAACATGCTATTAACTAAAATAAGAGATAAATATCTCACTTCTTTGTTACTCTCACAGTAGATTTGTTTTTATGTATTCATTCTGATACATTCCAAGGTAATTTCCAATATATGATTTTTTTTCATGTAGAAGATCCAAAAAAGGAATTAAATTTTGAATTTCAAAATATTAAGCAACAGTCATCACTTTTGACAGAATGTGGTCCACTGGAGGAGGGAATGGTAAACCTAATTATAAAGCACAGAACATGCTATTAACTAAAATAAGAGATAAATATCTCACTTCTTTGTTACTCTCACAGTAGATTTGTTTTTATGTATTCATTCTGATACATTCCAAGGTAATTTCCAATATATGATTTTTTTTCATGTAGAAGATCCAAAAAAGGAATTAAATTTTGAATTTCAAAATATTAAGCAACAGTCATCACTTTTGACAGAATGTGGTCCACTGGAGGAGGGAATGGTAAACCACTTCAGTATTCTTGCCTTGAGAACCCCATGAATTATATGAAAAGGCAAAAAGATAGGACACTGAAAGATGAACTCCCCAGGTCAGTAGGTGCCCAATATGCTACTGGAGATACAGAGGATGAGATGGTTGGATGGCATCACCAACACAATGGACATGGGTTTAGGTGGACTCTGGGAGCTGGTGATGGACAGAGAGGCCTGGTGTGCTGTGGTTCATGGGGTCGCAAAGAGTTGGACACGACTGAGCAACTGAACTGAACTGAACTGAGTCACCATTTTTAACTGTAGAGCAGTGAAGATTATCACTTGTGGTATAAATTGTAAAATTAAATATCAGAGCACTTGCAGATAGTTTCATCATTTTGTTAACTCTAGCTCCACATGAGAAAAACCTGGAAAGTATTAAAAAGATACCAATGTTGGTCCTCATCTTAAATCAGCATATCATAATCTCAAAGTGCTTTTTAAAAGCTCTCAGGTGTCACAGTTTTGTAGCTGGGGCAGATAATATCTGGATCAAGGAAAGCAAGAGACACTGGTCTTTATAACCATTTCTAGAAGGAAACCTCTAATTTTGACTTGGTTAAGGTCTTGAACTTGAGTCAATCCGAAAATAGACAAGTGGCAGCTAGGGGTAGGAGCTGGGGGAAACAGGCAGAGGCTGCTGAAAGGAACAAGCTTTCAGTAATCAGATGACCAAGGTCTGTGGGCCTAGTGTGCACCATCGAGATGGCAGGCGAAATTTCCAAAGAGAAGAGAATTCACATGTTCTCACCAAAAATAAAAAGTAAAGTGATGTGTGTGTTTATTAACTCGATAGTGAGAATACTATATCCTTTGTGTATGTCAGATTGTCATGTTGCACACTTTGAATACGCACAAGTTTATCAGTCAATTATGCCTCAATGAAGCAGAAAGAAACACCATTAGGAGAGTATAGGTGTTCTTCATGCAAGTCAAAACATGCTGATGCAGTTTGAGGAAACCAGATTCCACAGGTGCCCAGAAACAAGCTTTTGCTCTGTTGCTTCAAAACCCATTTTAAACCCACATGTGGATCTGAGCTGGATCTTAACACAAGAGTTGAGTCTTGTGTTTATCCTTGGAAGCGACAGTACCATCCTTTCATGAGGGGCATGAAGCTCTAGCTAAAACGAGGCAACCTCTGGGATAACCTCCCTGGGCTCATCCTAAAATCTGTGCTACATCAAGCAAAAGAGTGATTGTACAATCTGAGTCATCTGGCGATTAAGAGGACAAGTGACATGGCTGGCGCCTTTTCAAGCTTCCCGGCTTCCACGCAGCTCTGACTGACCATCCATGTCCCTTGTCCCTACAGCTCTGAGCAGCAGCTACCTCGGGTAAGCCAACTCCAGCACCTCCCTGCCGTATCAGCCTCAGGGCGGGGGCAGTAAAGAAACTCCACACGGTGATGACCGCAAGGGTTTCTCAGTGGAAATACTGGCAGCCCCCTGACACGGGCCAAGTACACCATGATGCCTTAACTTCCAAAGCACTGAGTCCCTTATGAGAACTGGACATGCACATTTAGCAAAAAAACTCTCTCTAAACACAGCCTCCAGATTGGACTGATTAAACTGCCAGCTTAGAGAGTGAAAGCGTGAAGAGAGCACAGTTAGGAGCTGATAAACCAAAACCCAGAATAATTCCCATCTAATGGCATGTAAATAAAGATTGTGGAAAATCTACCAGGGGAGTAATAACCACCCGAAGCTTTTATACTCACCAAGCATAAGAACGTAACATCTACCTATACTCACATATTAATGTATTCTAAACAGCTGTGATTTACTGAATAACTGTTGGTTCCCAATTGCCCAGTGGGAATCACACTTAGGAGTTTAGGGAAAAGGAGGCTTTAAGTGCTTTTATGTGGAATGACTATGATTTACTGTGCATGAATATTTCAAATACAAGTTTTAAATTGATCAATACATGAAGATGCACTGACTTAAATCAAAAGTCTGGAACGGACTCAAAAGTTCATTTACTCCATTAGGCCATCTCCAGGTGAGCCTTCTACTATTAATTTAACATCCCTAATGCATAAAACCATGTACTTTCCTTAAGAAATATGTTCTCTTTTTCAACATTAGTAAGAACCTGTGCCCGATGTCTAGTTGAAGCAGTTATTAACACTCCTGAATCTAGGCACATTGTCTTTGCCCTGTCCTATTCATGATGGGTTTTTACCTTATGGTCTGTGAATGTCCTGGCACACACTCACACAATCATACCCGCTTCCCCCTCTTTTACAAAGGTTAAGTGGGTGGGTCTAATATGTCATGTACAGTTGGCCCACACGGTGGTATGCAGTGGGGCTGGAATTTGGGCTGGCAGAAGCAGGTGAGGGGTGTGCCACCTGGGTCAGGACAAGAGCCCTGCAGGCAGGTGACCCCAGGTGTGCTGCCCTAGCCCATCACCTGAGCTCAGCCGTGCCCTCCACCCTGCAGACAAGAAAGCACAATTTGCCAGTGCTGTGACATGTCCCGTATCTAAGGACTGCGGCCCAGGAGTCCAGATGAGAGAGAAGACAGGCCCATCTATTCGTTTAGAAGACTCCCCATTGCCCCTGGAGGAGACAGGATAATGGTTCACAGAGGGGCTTTCTCTACAGACGAGCTCAAATGATGGGCTCAGGTCTCACACCTACCTCCTCACTTTCCAGACATTCCAGAACATTGCCTTATAAATCAAATAAGCCTGACCGGCCCCTGAAGACCCCACAGGGCCCCCTGACCTCTCTCTGCAGTTATCACTCCGCAGCGTCCTGTGTTCTTCCCTGGTCGCTCCTCCTGCAGAGTACTGCCACTTGCCTTTTTCACTGCCCACACAGCTCTTTTCCTAACCATCACAAGCCACTGGGATCTCAGCTCAGACACCATTCCCTCCGAAGGGCCTTTCTTGACCGAGACCCTAACATTTCCCCCACCAGCATGCACTCAACTTGTTTGATGGATTTCTGTCTCCCTCCCCAGGAGGCCAGCTCTGTGAGAAATGGGGCTTTCCCAGCACAGATGGAGGCATTGTGGGCACACAGTGGGCTCTCCACAAGTATTTGATGATGTGCTAATTAACACAAGCTCCCTCCCACGTGCATTACCTGGAGGAAGTGGGTCACAGCCAGGCCACTGCTTACTGAGCCTGGAATCCATTCCGTGTCTCTTGTCCAGCTCTGGCTCACTGGGCTCTGAAGAGTACAGGCTGCCACTGCTTGCATCTACCATGATCACCATTGCACATGCATGTGCACATACACATTCCCTTCTGATGGACATGGTCTCTGTCAAATATACTGATGCTTTAAACGTGGTGGTGGCTGAGCCTTGGGTGATGTGCGTGCTCAGGTCTGACTCTTTGCGACCCATGGCCTGTAGCCCACCAGGCTCCTGCGCCCATGGGATTCTCCAGGAAGGGCTCCCACCTTCCTCCAGGAGACCTTCCTGACCCATGGACTGTACTCATGTTCCCTGTGTCACCCACACCGGCATGCAGGTTCTTTACCAGCTGAGCCACCCAGGAAGCCCATGGCTGAGCCTTGGGATGAAGGGCATCTTCTGTCTTTATCTCAGCCACATGTTTTCCTCTTTGTTAAATACAATGACTTGGCGTCAGTCCCCGTTCCTGTGCTCAGTGTCTGAGAGTGTCCCCCCAGCAACTCTTCTTCCTGAGAAGCCCAGGCTGTCCGGCCCCCAGCCTCCAAGAGCTATCAAAGGGATCACCTTGCAGCCTTGGCAACAGAGTTGCATGCACTGCTCTCCCATCCTACTCTTCAAACACTCCAGAGATCCTCCGTTTACCCCCAGTTACAGTTTTTGAGGGTACCATAAATCCTCCCCTTTCCCTGCATCCCTCGCCTCTCTCTCTTTCTCTGTCTCCCCTCTGACCCCAGGACTGATGGGCTGTGTTTGTAGAAGCCCTCTGCATTCGATGCTCCTTTAGCCAGATCCCTCCCCTCCTCCTTCTTGGATGCCCTGGACACACCCAGGTGGTCCTTCCTCTGGGAAACTGTCTCCAACAGCCCTTCTGCTCCCTCCAACATCAGCAGAGGTGAAAATGGATAAAGCTGTCACTTGTTCATAGTTGTCTTATAGTGACACTCTTTTCTTTGGGATTTCCCTTTCACAAAAATAAATCGCTGCTCCCCAAGGAAAAGTGTTCTGACTGGCAACAAAGGGAGCAGTGCAGCAAGACTATGGAGGATATAGAGTTGAGAGAATGACAACGAACAGAGAACACAGCGGGTTCTGCTGATGGCCTGGTGCTGCCACATATTTACAGGCTGTGTAATGTGGTGACCGCTTACTGTCCCCTTCTCTGCTGTGTGGTGGGAGCCCCTTCCTAATGTTGACCTTTTATAGCATCATGACATTGAGTGGGGGACCTCTAGGTATTTTTGTCTGCACCTATCATCTGTAAGAAAATTCTATAGAAATTCACATTTTGGAGGAAGGGGATTGTTCTGACCCTTTTTAAACTGAAATGTAAACAAGCAAAAAGCATGGTGCTCTTCTTTAGCAATAAGTCCTTGGGCTGCAAGGAGGTCCAGCCAGTCCATCCCAAAGGAAATCAACTCTGAATATTCACTGGAAGGACTGATGCTGAGGCTGAAGCTCCCATACTGTCACCACCTAATGTGAAGAACTGACTCATTAGAAAAGACCCTGATGCTGGGAAAGACTGAAGGCAAGAGGAGAAGGGGGCAACAGAGGATGACATAGTTGGATTGGATGGCACCACCGACTCAATGGACATGATTTTGAGCAAATCCAGAAGATAGCACAGGACAGGGAAGCCCGGCATGCTGCAGTCCACATGGTCACAAAGAGTCAAACACGACAGAGTGACTCAACATCAATAGCAACCACTGTAAACCATGAATTTGCAGATTCCCAGATGTCAGGTAAATGGACCATGCAGGGTGCATGTGTCTGTGTCTGGGTCCATTCACTCCACAGTATGTCTGTGAGATTCCTCATGTTGTTACTTGTAGAAGGAGTTTGCCCTTTTTCATTTTTATTTAGTGTTCCACTGGATGAATGCCCCCTTTCTTCATATGCTCTACTGTGGCTGGACATTTAGGTTTAATGCAATGTCTGACAATCATGGATGACTCTCCAGTGCATGTTCTCTGTCTTTTTGCACACCTGTGCTCATTTCTGGTGGGCATGTAACCAGAGTCGAATTGCCGGGTCTAGAGAAGACAGAGGTCCAATTTTACCTTGAAACAGTTGTCCAGAGGGTCTGTGCCTGTCCAAATTACTGCCAACAGTGTAAGGCAACAGTCGGTCTGTTCTATAAGTTTAAAATATCCCTTAAAATGCTGAAGAACAAACTGCTTGTTTTAGTTAATTTGGTGAGGAAGATGCTAAGCTTAAGCTTGAGGAAAGTTATTGATGGGTGATGCATGCTCTGATATCTCAGTGCTGTTTACAAAGCACTCACCACACTTTCTTTTCATTTTATTTGCTACCCATGATGATCTGGGGAGGCAGATATTATTATTTTCATTTTGTAGACTAAGATAGTGAGATACACAAGGCAGAAAGGATATTGGCTAATAAAAAGTACTTAATGAAAAAGGAGAGGACAAGAGTCAGCAGCTGGGAACACAGAGATGGGCATCTTCTGTGAATTATTGAAAGTCCTAGAGTTGCAGGAATCTCTGAGAGAAGTTAAGTATACATTTAAGGAAAGTGGTATGTATTTCTGATTTTAGTGAACTTATATTTATTAAAAACTCTTTTTTTCCTTTTTGAGGTTTTAAGAGTTGCATGGTTTCCCTGGTGGCTCACTGGTACACAGTCTCCCTACCAGTGCAGGGGACCCAGATTTGACCCCTGGGCTGGGAAGATCCTCTGGAGAAAAAAATGACAACCCACTCCAGTATTCTTGCCTGGAGAATTCCATGGACAGAGGAGCCTGCGGGGCTCCAGTCCATGGGATTGCAAAGAATCCGAACCGAGTCAGCTACTAAACAGCAAGAATTACTTAGAGGTTATAAGATGAGATTTCACTTGTTTATTTTGATTGAAGAGGGGGGTGGGTTTCAGGATTGGGAACTCATGTACACCTGTGGCTGATTCATGTCAATGTATGGCAAAACCAATACAGTATTGTAAAGCAAAAAAAGGAAAATAAAACAAAAACAAAAACAAAAAACAACCCAGGAAACTTGAAAGGGCCTCTCAGTGGAAGGGTGCAGGGTGCCCAAGGCCACAGAAATGAGCCAGAGCGCCACCTAGGGGTTCCTCTCTGCTTCTGCAGACCAGTGGTCCAGAAACCCCCGGAAGAGGACGAGCTCTTGGTTTCCTTCATTTCTTCTACACATATGACAACTGAGCCCCTTCCAGGTGCTAGTTTCTGGTCCTTACTGTTCGCTGTCCTAGACAGAAACACAGATACAAAGGGCCTCGGGATCCAGGCCCTTGACCTGGAGGCAGAGCCTCTGGGACTGTATTTCGGGTTACAGCAAAGGGGAGCCCTGCACAATGAAGGGGGAATGCGTGATTTCTACCTGAATTTGAATTAGTCTCAAAAGGTGAGGCTTCCAGTTTTCCAAAACATGTTTTGTTTGTTTGGCTTTGGCTGAGTCACTGTTGCTGCTTCACAGGCTTTTCCCTAGCTGTGGGTGGGTGAGGCTGCTCTCCAGTTGCGGGGTGTGGGTTTCTCATTGCCGGGGCTTCTCTTGCTGCAGAACACGCACCCGGGGGCACAAGGGCTCGGTAACCGCGGCTCTCGGGCTGTGGAACACAGGCTCGGTGTTTGTGGCGCACGGACTCAGTTGCTCAAAGAATGCAGGATCTTCCCCAATGAGGGATCAAACCCACGTCTTCTGCATCGGCACGCAGATTCTTTACCACCAAGAGGAAAGCCCCCAAACATGTGTTTAACAACAGAAAAGTCTTCATTTTATACAAAGTTCTTCATTTTTAATAAAAAGGAAAACCAAGAGTTGTATAGAATGAAGTTAAATAAAAAGAATGCTAATTATTTGTGTCAATGCAAAATTTAAATCCAGTCAGGTTTTCCCTTGATTTAAAAGATAGAGTATTCTCTATATAAACTGGAACTTTATTAAAATGATTGATCAATACAGAAATCAATGGGAATTTCATTTTGTGAAAACTATATTTGATAAATGTATGTAAAACTGGAGCTTGACACATATATAGCTACTTCATACTGGAGAGGCACGTATGGTTCAAGGTTAATATATCTTTAAAAAAAATTCATCTTTTAGACATCAGAAATGTCTACATGATGGATTGTGCTAAGAAGGCACTTATTTAATTATAATTAATGATGGAGGCAACATATAAAGAATGGGCTCAATTTTCAGTTGATTTAAAGAATAACATGTCCTACATGAATCTGTCATTCTGTGAGGGCCCATAAGAGACACATGGCATTGCAAATCTATCCAGGGACTCTTATTGCATTTGCCACACTTTTTTGCTCATAATGCTATTTTAAAGGTGAATATATTTAGCAACTACAGATGGTTTTACCTGTCAATCAACCTTACTTCTACTTCTGGCATAACTTGATGGCATGATCGAAGAGAGAAAAGCCAAAGAATAAATTGCAAGGTTCAGAGAAAGGAGGACACAGGGATGAAAGGCAGAAACATCAAGGAACACAAGAAAGACCACGCTACGCTGGTGGATGGCTGTTTATCTGACCAAGAAAAGCACCAAGTTAAAAGGAATGGATTCTTTGTTTTTAGAAGTTGTCAAAATCTCTGCAGGCTTCATTCTCCCTTCAGAGGGGCATATTCGAAGGCAGAGACGCCAGCAGGGGGCCACGTTGGCAGCTTAGGAACACAAAGAGTTTTCACAGGAATCTCACACAATCTGCTGTTTCATTCACTCTGCCTAACACTGATGGGAATTTTATAGTCATAAGAGTGACTGCAAATGATAAATGTGACTACAATAATGTTGAAAGCAGTGAGCACAGAAATGTGTTTTCTAATGTTTCCCTTCTCCACCAAATACCCCAAGATTCAGATTCTTTGAGAGAATATTTACATAGATTTTAAACTACGTTCACTAGACACTGTTTTCACTATTATTGTTGTTCTTGCTGGTTTTCTAGATTGTTCGTCTACTTTGTTTTCTTCTTAGCAAGTGCGGAGGTAATAACAACAGCATTGTTTGTTTTTTTTCCTCCTTGAATTTGTTTAGTTGAAATATAGTACAGTATAAATTGGGGCTTCCTGATGTTCAGTCTAGGTAGAAAAGAAAAAAGAAAATTTACAAGAGCAGTATACCTTCCTCTAAGACAGGAAGTATCTGCCGTAAAGTGTGAAAATACTGAGGTCTCTCTGCAGCGTCCAGGCAGCCCTGTGTCCAGCGGGGACGTCAGCAGGGCGGCCAGGGGCTCCCGGCGGCCCACCCCGGCCGGTGCTCTGTGCCCTGCCTTCTGCTGCCCACGGGCTAGTTCTGGGGTTGGCAGGAAGGTCCCCCTGTGGCCTGTGTTCACGGGTGACAGTTCTGCCCCCAGGAGCCAGAAAACTGCATGTGATGCCTTCCTGCCTGGCGTTCACCAGGCTCCTTCTCAGTGTCCTCAGTTCCTGTTCCTATCATCCTGGTCCTCTCTGTTTTGTAACCTTTGCTTTCAAACGGATGACATCCAGTGCTGACTCTGACTGTCCATGGATGGTCAGCTGAGATCCAGCCTTAGTAGTGAGTCATGACCCTTCCTGTGATACAAGGCCCACGGCCAGTGAAGAAAGGGCAGCCCCTGCCACCCTTTGGTCCTGAACGTGAGCTTCAGCATTAGCCTGAAGAGGTTTTCTTACACACCACTGCTGAGCCACGTTTACCCCTCCTTGTATTCTCACATCTTTTTAACTCTGGTTTTATGCACAAATTTTTCTAATCACTTTTATATATATTACATATATATATTTTAAAATATATATTATTTAATATATTATTTAATATATTTTAATATGGACTTCCCAGGTGGCACCAGTGGTAAAGAACCTGCCGGCCAGTGCAAGAGACCTAACAGATGTGAGTTTGACTCCTGGGTCGGGAAGACCCCCTGGAGGAGGGCATGGCAACCCACTCCAGTATCCTTGCTTGGAGAATGTCATGGGCAGAGGAGCCTGGCCGGTTACATACTGATTTTTCTAATCATCACTTTTATACATATACAAATACATATCAACATGTTATACATGATATATGTACAAAACCAGTGGCTGATATGTGGTGTTGCAACATTGCAATTGTTTCCTGTATCTACCAATTCGGAGCATCTTCAAACTTGATATTCTATTTTTCATCTTTTAGTCACTGATCCAGGTGCCAGATTCAATGATCAGGTTGAGAGGATGACACCTGGAAATGTTTCTATATTTCCATATGCATCAACTAAGTAGGACTTTTGAAGAAGGTCACTGACCAGTTTAGCAATAACTCTATAATGCCCCAACTGATCAGTCAATTGTGATTCTAAATAGTGCTCTGTGAGGGTCTTAAATGAGAGACAGATGTATCTGTTGATGGGAAATCATATGGAGAAAACTCAGAATTTCCTCCAAGACTGAGTGGGGTATTCCTCAGCTCCCCGCATTATATCCCCATGAGACCCCAGCTCCCATTGGTCTGTGCTTTCCAAGCCTGCTCTCCTATAACTGCCATTAGAATACATGGCGTTGGAAGATCAAGGCACATAGAGGCAGGTCTGAGAAGAAAAACAGCGCCTTGTCTGGGTCCTGGGATTAGTGAAAACAAATTGGTGTGACTCTCCTCAAGTTCAAGGCAGTATATTTGCAGTCTAAGAACTTTCTGGCAGCATCAGAAGAAACTGAGAGACAGACAATGCTCCTTATAGATAAAATGCATTTAGGCAAAACAAAATTGCCCCTGGCCTCCAAGTCAGGCGCATGCTGTGAGGGTCCATGTGCCTGTGGACCAGTGGCAGGTAAAACCTACCACAGGCACCCTCCTCAGCATCACCTGTATTTAAAACCCTGAAAATCACTCTTAGTTGTTTTTTTTTTA
Organism: Madoqua kirkii; assembly: GCA_006408675.1. NCBI lineage: Eukaryota > Metazoa > Chordata > Mammalia > Artiodactyla > Bovidae > Madoqua > Madoqua kirkii. The sequence goes on along the minus strand of SJYC01027895.1, from coordinate 12,171 downwards.
ACTTCTTGCCCAAAAGGAAACAGTAAGGGCATTATGGATTTCAAAATGTGTTTCAAAATGAACACAGCATTGTGAATCAACTATACTCCAATAAAATTTATAAAAAGAAAATAAATGTGTTTCAGATAGGTGGCATTCAGACTCACCAACTCGAACATTACTAAAACCTCGCTCAGAGCCATCTATGACTTTATGTTCTATGCTTCATAGACAGAGTTGTTTGTACACTGTCTTTGTGATTCGCAAGTTTCTGGAACATAGGGGTTTTTGTCATTTCCTCATTTTAGGGTTCCAGCTTGCATGTGCCAAATGTTCAGGGAATTCTGCCTTCATTGAATTGGCCACAGTTTGGGGAAAGCTGGAGAAGTTTGCTTGAGAAAGCATCTAGCTTTCTGATAGAGCCATCCTAATTTGCTTTATTTTCAGATGCATGCGTAATAGTTTCTATTGCCTTTTTCATAGTATTGGTAACAATTATTAACTATTGGAAACAAGTAGGAAATGATAACATGCTATCCTGGTGAGGTTTTTTTTTTTTTTTTTGTATTTAGAATTAGATACAAAAAGATTCAAAATCAACCCAATATACTATTGATGGCAAGCTCTCTGTTTCACCCAACTACAAACCATCTGGTGTTTTTGTTTTGCAGCCCCCTGGGTTTCCTTGGTAGCTCAGCTGGTAAAAAATCCACCTGCAATGCAGGAGACCCTGGTTCAATTCTTGGGTTGGGAAGATCCCCTGGAGAAGGGATAGGCTACCCATTCCAGTATTTCTGAGCTTCTGTGGTAGCTCAGACAATAAAGAATCTGCCTGTAATGCAGGAGACTTGGGTTCAATCCCTGGGTGGGGAAGATCTCCTAGAGGAGGGCACAGCAACCCACTCTAGTATTCTTGCCTGGAGAACCCTGTGGACAGAGGAGCCGGGCAGGCTATGGTACAGGGATCACAAAGAGTCAGACACAACTAAACAATTAAGCACAACACAGGACAGCTGTGTGCAATCATAGGTAGTTGCATTTGTGGAGTGTGAATACGTCTTAGGACTAAAGGTGATAAGATGATGCATTTATGCACTTTCATGCAACCAAATACTATCTCCCTCTTGGTAAGCAAATAAAGAAAATAATCAGAAACTGTTATTTACTGGGTGGGTGCATAGTGATTGAAATGAGTGCTATTACATGTTCATTGACTTACTGGTTAAAACTTAGCAATGATTTCAGCAAAACCATAAAATATACAGCATACTGTCACCACAGTAAAACTTTACTGAGAAGTTGCTAATTGTTCCGAAGTAAACAGTTCATATGAGAGACAGAAGCCATTTTCATTCAAGTTTATAACTTTTGTTTCATCTGCAGCAAGAGAGTCCTAAAATTGCAGCGTGCCAGAAGACCAGAGTATCTTCTGCTATTTTTATTTTCTGTCATATAAGATGAAGTGTTCTTACCTTGAAACTGAGCGTTAAATCCTTTCCGTCGGTGGTTACTGTCGGATGTGAAATGGAGGCGCAACCAGTTCTTGCTACTGATGACGGGAGAAGGGAGGTTCATGCCGGTCAGCCTATAAGAGAGAATGAAAACAGCTCCCTGTAAACCAGCCTCACAAATGCCCCATCTCAAACCCACCTTCACAAGTGAGCGCCAGCCGTCTGCATGCTGAGTTGCCTGAAACAGACACATTTGTTACCTGCGCCCCACCCTGGAGCGCTGCAGGTGATTTCACCTGTGCCTGCAGAAAAACTCCACATTCATCCTTGATGGAATGAGGCTTTCACAAGTATTGGACATTTTGATTCTTCTTCATTAAGGATGGCTAAGTGAGCTGATATTCTTTTGAGCTCTTATTTCTTCTTATCAGGACCGGGATCATAATGAATTACCAAAGGAATAGAGATACGTAAATGATACAATTCTGCCCTTCAGTATTTGATCACTTGGCAATTCTGTTTCACCTGAAGTGACTCAAACAACTCATAACATCCAGTTATGAGGGTCCGTCTGCAGATTTACCACCTGGGCCCCTCCTTCTGAAGTGGAGAAGAAGGATATTTATGAGATTAGCAATAAGAACTGTCAAAAAGATTCAAAATGCCTCATGTGTGTGTATCAATTAGTATATTAAACAAAATTAAATGTTTCAAAAGTGAGACACACTCAAGCTGTTTAAAATGGCCAGTCCACTTCCAAGGTGGGCTCTGGCTGTCAGAAAAAACGAGCAATTTACTTCCAACTGTTGACAACTTTGTGTCATTATGGAGTAAGGATGTTTCAGGCAGAGGAGCTCTGGATGGTTCGAAATGATGTACCATGTTCCACTCTGGCCAGTGGCCTGACCACCGCTGGGCTGGATGCTTCAGATGGATGGATGGGTGCGTGTTGCCTCCACTTGTACTGACTGAGACATTAATCCTTGGGTTATCCTTTCTGAACCCCAGTTTTCCAGCCTATAAACTGGATTTGAAAAGACCTATATTAAAGCTTTTAAAGAGACAATACAGATGCCTTGTAAATGTTCCCAAAGCATTTTGATGTTTCTTGCATGTGGTTATGTATCATAGAGTTACTTTGCATCTCAGCTGCAAATCTATTTTCAAAGCGATGTTTATTCATGCAGATGATATGTTAGGAGTGAACAAACTGCCTCGCAGCTGAAGTTGGCAGGGCCCTCTTGGGGCTGTAGCACACACCACTGCCCGGTTGAGCTGGAAACCGTACTTTATTCCCAGAATTTCAGGCTGGCTATGCAGAGCATATCCCTGCTAGCTCTGCTACCTTGAGGAAAAGCTGTGTCCAGTGAAATATACAGGCGAGCTTTTTGATGTCAGGGTACTCTATTTCAACTCTCAGGCTTACAAACGCACAACATCTATTCAAAGTGAAAAGCCAAACCTTGACTGGAACCAATTGCAACAGTGTTTATGTCACTATTTGAAATAATCTCCTGTAAGAGGTAATTCACTACTCAGATCTGCCTCTTTGCTAGGATTTGTGTGGTACTGACTAGTGATGCTGGAGATGACCCATTCCAGGGGACATTTAATCACTGGAATATTTTGTTTGAAGGCTCCCTCCCTCACTTTTTTTTTTTTCCTGGTCAGACTACATTACAAATTTTATTTGAAACAGGTCACCTACGTCTTTGCCTACTAGTGACAATGCCTAGGAGAGAAGTGATTTCTGGATTCAGAAACCCACATCCATCCCACCCACCTACATCTACTTATTGAAATTTTAATAACAGAAATCCACATTTGTTGTGCTGTTGCTTAAAAAATATTGCTTATTCTTAATTAGATTCTCCTTGATTGGAATTCTGATCTCAAAAGCTAGGTTGAATTACCCATTAGTTGCATGTCAACATTAACAATGCCATAAACAAATCCCCTTGTCACCCCCATATCTTGCAAATATTTACCCATAGAAATCTCGTTTTGAGTTAATGGACAAATTCGACAACAAAAGGTCAGGCAGAAACATGTTAGAGCTTATGAGTCATAATGCCTCTGTTGTAACTGTTCACCTCTGCCCTTGAAGGACCAAGGCTACCCCCATGTCTCAACCACCTTACTTACAGACAGGACATTTAAGTTTCATGTGATTTTTCTGCAAAGAAAATATTATTCATTTTATTTTTTTAAGCCACTTAGCAATGTAACAGTCATTCTCAGCTTATGGGCCAGATGTGACCCGTGGGCCATAGTCTGTTGATTCCTGCTTTATTATGTATGAGTCAGTTTGTAAAATACGAAGCAGGAAGATAGTTACATGATATATATCAAACCAGTGTATGCATTCACAAATGCATAAATCCTGTGCAGACTTCTTTTATGCAGAATCAAAGGTGAGGATTTAGTAACACTTTTATCATTTGTTCTCTGTGGTTGGAGCTAAACCATGCAAGTGAATCATACTCCAGGGTGAATTAACATGCATGAATTTCTTCACTCAGTTGTGTGAATTCGACAAATACATCCTCTTTATGGGGAGGGGACTGTAGGGGCACGTGGTGATTCCATACAAGATCTATTCTTGTAATTGCTGGTAGTTCCCTTACCTTCCCAAGGGCAGGGGCTCAGCTTGGAGCTGCCATTTAACACACAGATCGTATTACAAAGTCAGTCGTTCCTTCATTACAAGCTAATTTAAGGAAAGTTGATTAACACGCAAGCAAGCAGATGATGCCGTCGATTTATTAAGGTCCTGGGTAACCAGAGGATTTTTAGAAGTAAAGAACTGAAACTGAATACCTGTGTGGTCACAGCTCCCAAGTGTCTGTATGTTAATCTCCACAACCTGGGACTGTTAGCTTACATGGGAAAGGGGCATCATGACGATGTGATGGTGTCACAGGTTACCCTGGGCGATGTGGTGGCCCAATGTAATCAGAAAGAAGTGTGGAAGATGGAGACAGAATGAGTGAGTTAGAGAGAGATGCATCTGAGAAATTGGGCAGAGCCAGGCGTGTGAGAACCCCATGGCTGGTCACTGGTGAGGAAAGGATCCTGAACCAAGGCAGGAGGGTGACCCCTTAAAGGATGGGAAAGGCAAGCAAGTGCATCCTCCCCGAGAGCCTCCGGGAAGGACACAGCCCTTGACACTTCAATTTCATTCCAGCAAAAGCTGTGTAAGACCTGTAACCTGCAGAACCATAAGGTAATACGTTTGTCTTGGTTTTAGGCACCAAGTCTGTGTTAATTTGTTACAGTGGTAATGGGAAAGAACTACAGCCTTTTAATGTGTGTGCCCTACTTTTCAATCTGAAGCAGTCCTGAAAGAAAGGATATATGGGAGGGCATGTTGTCCCTCTATGCCTGTTAATGGCCTTTGAGAACCAGTGCTGCTTAAACCCTGCCAGTAATTATCAGCGACTGTACATCTGTTTGTGTTGTGGTGAGATCTCCTGCAAGTCCCCTACAATTCTTAGCTGTATTTCTGTTAAATCTGCTGGAATTGGTTTTCTAACAAATCAGTAGTTTGGGAAGTGAGACGTAAATTATGGGTTGATAGCGGACTTGATGTGGTTAGTACAAGATACAACAGACCCACTTTACAGGGAAAAGAGGAAATGATTGCATTAAAAAGTCTTTATCTGTTAGCTTACAATATACTAACAGCTTTATTTTGAACCTATAGAAACAAAGGACCTGGTAAAATCAAGTGGATCAAAGATGTCTGGACTTAAAAAGGATGACGGTGAGGGGGAAAAGAACACCCCAATGCAATCAGCCAGGGAATGGTGTTTCTGCAGGAACTGGTAAATGTGTTCCATTTCTGCAGCACCTCAAACCAGGTCAGAAACCTCATGAAGCCCAACAGTGAGGACACTGAGCAGTCCCCACAGATACAGCTAAAGGAATTGGTAGTTCTAAAAATTCTATTCAAGAAAGCCAAATTAAGCAATTTAATCCATTGTTAAATTCATTTCTTTCAAGGTTTCGCTTCTGCCAACAGTGAAAATAAATGAACAAAGGGTCCTGGGATCCTTAGAGTTACTATGACTGTCTTTGAGTCAGAATAGAACTGTCCAGGCTGTTCTATTTTCTCCAAATAGCTTTACCATAAATTCTGGGGTTCTATTTATAATATATCCATCACGTCTCTCTTTCCACTTAACCTCCATCAGCTCCTCTTTCTCTGTCCGCATGGTAAAAGGGCGAGCACACTGTTCTCAAACCTCGCACCCTGCATCTGTGACTCATTTGTTTACTTATGTAACTTGGAAGCTATAGAGTCAACTTGCCAAGATAACTTTCTGAAATGCATTTGGAAATGCTAAAGTCTCTTTTTCCCAGAGCGCTACGTGAGCACTCTTCTGACGTTAAGCCAGCTTTCTTATGCTTTAGAAGATTATCACACAAGTTGCGGGCTGTTCCTTGGTTTACACCTCTTTAATGGCAACGACTAAGGAGACAGAAGGCATGAACACTATCCACACGGACTGAAAATTACCAAGCCTCCCTAAGGAGACTAAGGAATTTCATACACCTATTACTTCCAAGAGATGAGCTGCTTGTCAGGTTGAGGAAAAAGTCATCTGGAAGCTGCGTTATTTCTGTGCTTTCGTGAATGCTTAATTGACATGATTCAGAGAGTGATGTTTCCTTTATCTCTGTTCTGTCAAACCTAACTAGAGTAATCCGAACAAATGAAGTGTTCCTGAAATTCCATGTTTCTAATTGGGTGTTATTCACCATATTACTAGTTAAATCTGCTGTCTTATGAACATACACACACACACATTTGTATATGCATTTATATTAAGTTTCTAATGCTGCCACCCTAAGCCTTATTTGGGGCACTGAAGAAAGTAACAATGGAAGTAAAAGTAGTCCTTATCTAGGAAGAATAGTAATAACAATGAAAAAAAGAGCTATGTATTATAAGTGCATTTTTATTTTTGTTGTTCAGTCACTAAGTCATGTCTGACTCTTTGCAAGCCCATGGACTGTAGCATGCCAGGCTTCCCTGTCCTTCACTATCTGCTGGAGTTTACTCAAACTCATGTCCCCTGAGTCAGTGATGCCCTCCAATCTGGATGATGCCATCCAGAGGACAGTGTCATCCTCTGTTGCCCTCTTGTCCTCCTGCTCTCAATCTTCCCCAGCATCATTGTTTTTTCCAATGAGTCAGCTCTTCCCATCAGGTGGCCAAAGGACTGGGGCTTCAGCTTCAGCATCAGTCCTTCCAATGAATATTCAGGACTGATTTCCTTTAGAATTGACTGGTTTGCTCTCCTTGCAGTTCAAGGGAATCTCAAGCATCCTCTTCAGCATGATGGTTCAAAAGCATCAAAGTGTGTGTATGCATACAAATATTCATAGACCAGCTATGAATGTGTGTGTGTATATATATACACACACACATGTAATATTCCCATATTTAGATACAAATATTTCTAGATAGTTATTCCCAAGGTTTCTCACATACACATATACCCTCTTAGAAAAGCAAGTACCACAACAAAACAAGAACACTCACCACCTATTAAAAAGGGGAAGACTTCTTCATCACGCAGTACTTCCTCTCATCAAATTGATGCTTTCTGTTAGGCTTCTTTTTTTTTTTCTTCCACTCTCAGGGCATTCATAGTCCTAAGACAAAGGTCTTCTCTCCTGGACAACAATCTCTTTCTCTTTCTGTCTCTCTCCCAAAGATTCTATCATTAAGAGACTCCCATGGCTATATCCTTCCCTCTTGCTAATTTTATCCACCCTATGATATTTGCTTGTCTCAATTCTCGTTTTCAAAACTTTTGCAGAAGATACTTTATCTACAAATCTTTCTCTTATTATTTCAGACACAGTTAACCAGTTCTGCATTCAGAATCCTTTCATACGTGCCCCATAACCTTCTATGGAAACTGTAAGTGTCTGTCTCATGCTTTGGGGGCAGAGCAGACGTCTGGTTGTTGGAATGAACTGTGAGCCCATTGAGGGTGCAGCCGGCACCGTGTCAATTTCCCTCATCCTTGCTCTGCTCTGCACACCTGGGAGTCTCTAAATAAACCCCTTTTAAATTTTTTTCTATACTTTTGTTTTTGCTCATAGTGTGAGCTCCTGAAATAGCAACACAATTTAAAATGGTAAAACGTTAAGATCATTAAGAGAAGGCCATTCCTGCCTTCTCACACACAACGATGCCTCATCAGCACCATGATCTGCCATGTATGAACACCAAATAAGTCAGCTCTGGCATCTTCTTCTTGTTTCATCTGTGACATTCAAGGGGCCCAGAGCAGTGACAGGCACCTCACTGAAGCCAGTGAGAATGTTCATCTGTGTTAAGGGAGCAGGAGGAGGTGGACTACAGACCCTGTTAGAGATGGGGCAGATGAGCCCAGCCCAGACAGGAGGGAGGCAGGAGCAGGTTGTAGATGTGTGCAGGGCTTCAGCAAATCAGGCATCAGGCATTAAGCCAAAGGTCAGGCAGAGAAGAACCTGTCCTCCAAAGCTTAAGGACTAAATGTCAGGGACGCACTTAGACTGAAGGCTGGAAAATGGCCCAGGCAGACAGCTCTTGCTGTCTATTGAGAAAGATAGTTAAGAGACAGGGCTCTGACAGTGAATCAACAGAAGGTCCTGTGGTCCTCTCATCCACCCCAGTGACCAAGGAAGGAGGCCAGCAGGGAGGGCACCTGCAGCCTAGGAGTGAGCTCTCCTTTCCTGGCCTAAGGGTGATTCCTCCCGTTGGAAACCTGCACAGACAGTGTACGGGATCTGATGCACAGGGGACAGGAGGTCGTATCTGTACCAAACGTCCCACTGCAGAAAACTAGTCTGGGCCTGAGTCAGCCACTTGGGGAATGAAACTTTCTGGCAGGTTCTTTAACACCACCTGAAAAGACAGGTGTCAGGTGGGCCAACAGGGAACGATGTTCTTTGCCTCCGGGATCACCCAGACTTTCAGAACAGCTAGCAGTTGGCTGTAGGAATGGGTGCCTGTCCATATGACTTGCTGATTATTAAAAAACACATTAAAGATTCCTATAATAAATGCACATAGGCAATACTCTAAGACTGTGAAGTAAAAAAGAAAAAAAAAACATTGAATTTCTGGATCACTCACCATTTCCTCTTTGGTGTTATTTTTAGCAAAAAATTAAGAGACTACAAAAAATGTTTTTCCCGTTAAGCTCGGGGTCATATGAGTCTTAGCCTTGCCCATTTCAATGGTTTTAAATGAGTCTACTCTTTTTTGAGGAAACTTTTTCCCTCACTTGACATAATAATGTTTCCTTATGTAACCAGCTGGGGAGATGCACACACCTCTTGAGGGTACAGGAGAGTAGGAGGTGAGCTGTCCCTAATCATGGGGGGGCAGGGCACAGCCCCGACTCTTGTAATCATTGGAATCGGCCACATCAACCAAGGCACAGCTGGGCTATGGTCTAGCTGCTGCAGACCTGCTTACCCTTCACACAGGGACACGTGGCCTTTGGATTCAGTCTGTGGCTGCTCTTCCACATGTGCACTGTGGTTGCATGTGCACTTGCCACCTTCAGGTCATGAGTGCCATCACAGCAAGCTCCCTCCCTCCACCCACGGCTCTGCAAGGAGGCCCCATGCTGCTGGAGCCTCATGAGGCTGACCCAGGCTTTTTCCCTCATGGGCAGACCCTACGGTCCTCTAGTCATCACACATGCAGACTTTGGAGTCACCCCCACCTGCATTCACAGCTCTCCCAGCTGGGTCACCTCTGCACTGACTCTCTTGGACCCACAGACCCACAGATTTGTGAAAAATCTCTCTCTCTCTCTCTCACACACACACACACACACACACACACTGTGCACTGGACACTCCTGCTCACCTCACAAGTGTCCTGTCTTGTGGACATCTTCCCATCCTAAAGAGATTCAATTTTTGTTTTAAAATGCACTTCAACCCTAGCAGCAATGAGACTCAGGGAAAAATGACTGCTTGCTGGGCTTATCCATATATACCTGGACATGGAACAATGGACTGGTTCAGAATTGGGAAAGGAGTATGTCAAGGCTATATATTGTCACACTGCTTATTTAACTTATATGCAGAGCACATCATGCAAAATGCTAGGCTGGATGAACCACAAGCTGGAATCAAGGAGAAATACCAGCAACTTTGATAAGCAGATGATAGCACTCTAATGGCAGAAAGCAAAGAGGAACTAAAGAGCCTCTTGATGAGGGTTAAAGAGTAGAGTGAAAAAGCTGGCTTAAAACTTAACATTCAAAAAATGAAGATCATAGCATCTGGTCCCATAAAATAGATGGAGGAAGAGGTGATGAATTTTATTTTCTTATGGTCCCAAATCACTGTGAACAGTGACTGCAGTCATGAAATTTAAAGATGCTTTCTCCTTGGAAGAAAAGCTATGACAAGGCTAGACAGCATCTTAAAAAACAAAGACATCATTTTGCATATAGAGCTTCATATAGTAAAAGCTATAGTTTTCCCAGTGCTCATGTATAGATGTGAGAGTTGGACTATAAAGAAGGCTGAGAGCCAAAGAATTGATGCTTTTGAACTGTAATGTTGGAGAAGACTCTTGAGAGTCCCTTGGACTGCAAGGACATCCAACTAGTCCATCCTAAAGGAAATCAGTCCTGAATACTTATTGGAAGGACTGTTGCTGGAGCTGAAGCTCTGATATTTTGGCCATCTGATGTGAGAGCTGACTCATTAGAAAAGATTCTGATGCTGGGAAAGACTGGTGTCAGGAAGAGAAAGGGGTGATAGGATGAGATGGTTGGATGGTATCACTGACTCACTGGATATGAGTTTGAGCAAATTCCAGGAGATAGTAAAGCACAGGGAAATCTGGTATGCTACAGTCCATGGGGTTGCAGAGTCAGACATGACTTAGTGACAGTAACAATCTATACGCGCAATAAACACTCATCTCTATGCAAGGTATACATGTGATATATAATGCATATTGTGATAGTGAGGCATTATATAAGATATACACAAAGCATGTATCATCATAAAAAATGTCCAAAAATGTAAACAATTTTCCACATCAGATTGATGAAGATGATATTGCCTCAGTTTTTCAAATGTATTTATGATCTGTGTGCCAAAGCTGGTGCAACCTACCAGGAATATGGAGTGGAATATGCCCTTGTCCATGATTTCACATGGTTTACGGTCAGTCTGGTTAAGGGTGTTAGGAGCCAGCTTGTGGAGACATCATCTTTAAGGGCATAATTAGAGAAAACTGAGGTCATGAGGGTGGCACCAAATCCATATAGCTGGTGTTCTTATAAGAAGCGGAGATTAGCACACAGACACGTGCGAGGGCCGTGTGAGAACCCAGGGGGAAGACGGCTGTGTGCACACTGAACAGACAGGCCTGGGCCAGATCCTGTTCCACAGCCGTGAGAAGCAAGCAAGCCTAGCATCACCTTGATCTCAGACGTCCAACCTACAGAGCCGCGAGACAGCAATAGAGAACTGTCTACGGTTTAGCCTCTCTTTTTAAATTATTAATTCTATTTACATCTTATTTTCTCTAGCTTTATTGAGGTATAATTTACAAAAATATTTGCATATATGTAGTGTGTGAAGTGTGATGAGTTTATATATGTTATACATGGTGAAATAATGACCACAATCAGCTAACTACCATGAACATTACAGTTTCCTGTGTGTGTGTGTGTGTGTGTGTGTGTGTGTGTGTGTGTGTGTGTGGTGAGAACATTTCAGATCTACCTTCTTAGCAAATTTAAAGTATGTAACACAGTATCAAGTGTGTAATACACTATCAAGCATGCAATCCAGTAATCCAGTGTTGTTCACTAGAGTCACCATTTTGTACACTGATTTCCAAAATTACTGATGTAACAAAGGGAGGCTTATACCTTTGGCATCTTCCCATTTTCCAGTCCTCATCCCCTGGTAGCCTCTCTGTTTCTGTGTGATTTATTTAGATTATAAGTGAGACTGTGCACATTCATCTGTGTCTGGCTTATTTTTCTCAGCATGCTGTCCTCTGTTCCAGGTCCATCCCTCTCAGTGTCAGAGAGGTGGGCAGTGGCCATTCAGGCCTCTAGGTTTTCTTGTTTTGCTGTGTTTTACTTTGAAGAGAAATTATTTTTCCCACTTTACAAACATAGAACTAAGACTCACAGATTTAGCCTACAGCACATGACAGGTAAATTCATTTCATTAATACTGAATCTTGAACTTGCTGCCTTTTAGATCTCGAAAGCGCACACCAGTGCAAGTCTGCAGGACTATGAGGGCTGGTGGAGGCCGACTCCCATCCCAGAGTACACCTCTTTGCCGTGAGCTGACCTGCTCCTGGCTTGTGAACCCTGGATGCTTCCTGGAAATGTGCAGAAGCCGGGTGAAATGGAGACCAAGGGGGTCTCTTGGAGAGCCTGGGAGGAGCGGCCGCTGGGGACCCTGGAGAGAGCCTCTCTCTCCACTCTGCTCTTGATCCAAGTCAGGGCTGCTGGCCTTCACTGCTCCTGCTTGTCGGATGGTCCTTCTGCAGGTAGGGTTGAATGTCTTGTTTAAGTCACTCAGCTATCAAAGCATACTGAGGAGTGTGAGCCTGCCTCCAGGCTGCTAGCACGAGTTCCACAAGTGAGTAGCTTCTGGGGCTGAGTGTGTACATGTATGTGTGTGTGAGTATTTGTGTATGTTGCTGTTGTTCAGTCACAAGTCGTGTCCCACTCTTTGT
>SJYC01027894.1:0-80189 GCA_006408675.1 Madoqua kirkii | reverse complement strand
GAGCCTGCCTCCAGGCTGCTAGCACGAGTTCCACAAGTGAGTAGCTTCTGGGGCTGAGTGTGTACATGTATGTGTGTGTGAGTATTTGTGTATGTTGCTGTTGTTCAGTCACAAAGTCGTGTCCCACTCTTTGTAACCCCATGGACCGTAACACACCAGACTTCCCTGACCTTCACCATCTCCGGGAACTTACTCAAACTCATGTCGATTGAGTCAGTGAGGCCATCCAACCATCTCATCCTCTGTTGTCCCCTTCTCCTCCCGCTTTCAACCTTTCTCAGCTTCAGGGTCTTTTACAATTAGTCACTCTTTGCATCAGGTGGCCAAAGTATTGGAGCTTCAGCTTCAGCATCAGCATCAGTCCTTCCGATGAATATTCAGGATAGATTTTCTTTTGGATTGACTGGTTTGATCTCCTTGCTGTCCAGGAGATTCTCAAGAGCCTTCTCCAGCACCATACTTTGTAAACATCAATTCTTTGGCTCTCAGCCTTCTTCAGGGTCTAATCCTCATATCCATGTGTATATAGAGAGCATGCTATCCAAGGAGAGAGTACTGAGTGCTTATTAATTTTCAAGAATATGTTCATGTTGATAGATGATAAACAGATCTGGTGGCTTCCTAGGCATTCTAGTCGCTTATGATTTTCCTTATTTATGACTATGGGGTTCACTTCACTTCAGTCACTCAGTCATGTCCAAGTCTTTGCGACCCCATGAACTGCAGCACGTCACGCCTCCCTATCCATCAACAACTCCCAGAGTTCACTCAAACTCACGTCCATCGAGTCAGTGATGCCATCCAGCCATCTCATCCTCTGTTGTCCCTTTCTCCTCCTGCCCCCAACCCCTCCCAGCATCAGAGCCTCATTAGTCAACTCTTTGCATGAGGTGGCCAAAGTACTGGAGTTTCAGCTTTAGCATCATTCTTTCCAAAGAACACCCAGGACTGATCTCCTTTAGAGTGAACTGGTTGGATCTCCTTGCAGTCCGAGGGACTCTCAAGAATCTTCTCCAACACTACAGATCAAAAGCATCAATTCTTTGGTACTCAGCTTTCTTCACAGTCCAACTCTCACATCCATACATGACTACTGGAAAAACCATAGCCTTGACTAGATGGACCTCTGTTGGCAAAGTAATGTCTCTGCTTTTCAATATACTATCTAGGTTGGTCATAACTTTCCTTCCAAGCAGTAAGCGTCTTTTAATTCCATGGCTGCAGTCACCATCTGCAGTGATTTTGGAGCCCCCCAAAATAAAGTCTGACACTGTTTCCACTGTTTCCCCATCATCTATTTCTCATGAAGTGATGAGACCAGATGTAATGATCTTCGTTTTTTGAATGTTGAGCTTTAAGCTAACTTTTTCACTCTTCTCTTTCACTTTCATCAAGAGGCTTTTTAGTTCTTCACTTTCTGCCATAAGGGTGGTATCATCTGCATATCTGAGGTTATTGGTATTTCTCCTGGCAATCTTGATTCCAGCTATGCTTCTTCCAGCCCAGCATTTCTCATGATGTACCCTGCATAGAAGTTAAATAAGCAAGGTGACGATATACAGCCTTGACATACTCCTTTTCCTATTTGGAACCAGCCTGTTGTTCCATGTCCAGTTCTAACTGTTGCTTCCTGACCTGCACATAGGTTTCTCAAGAGGCAGGTCAGGTGCTCTGGTATTCCCATCTCTTGAAGAATTTTCCACAGTTTATTGTGATCCACATAGTCAAAGGCTTTGGCATAGTCAATAAAGCAGAAGTAGATGTTTTCCCTGGAACTCTCTTGCTTTTTTGAGGATCCAGTGTATGTTGGCAATTTGATCTCTGGTTCCTCTCCCTTTTCTAAAACTAGCTTGAACATCTGGAAGTTCACAGTTCAAGTATTGCTGAAGCCTGGCTTGGAGAATTTTTAGCATTACTTTACTAGCAATGAGTGTGAGATGAGTGCAATTGTGTGGTAGTTTGAACATTCTTTGGCATTGTCTTTCTATGGGTTTGGAATGAAAACTAACATTTTCAGTCCTGTGGTCACTGCTGAGTTTTCCATATTTATTGGCATATTGAGTGCAGCACTTTCACAGCATCATCTTTCAGGATTTGAAACGGCTCAACTGGAATTTCATCACCTCCACTAGCTTTGTTCATAGTGATGCTTTCTAAGGCCCACTTGACTTCACATCCAGCTAAATAGATTAGCTGGAAGAGTACTTTTATGTTTCCTTTTGCCTTTTTTCTATAAGCTTTCAGTATCTACAGAGATGCTAGTGGAACTTCAACCACTTGGAGGGAATTATTCTAATCAATTTGAATTTTCACCTGTGCTCCTTCTCTGTAAGTCAGTAGCAAGAACTAAAGTCAAATGCTTCATAGTAATATTTGAAAGCATTTCCCCTAACACCAGGCATGAGACTTCTAAATCCCTATCTAATTCACAATTCAGAGCTAGCAAGGAATAGCCAATCAAGAGATGAAGGAAAGAAAAGAGGCAGGTAAATAAAAACACAGTACTCTCATGGGGAAAAAAAAAAAAAAGCTTTATAAAGAATGAGAAGAAGTGAAATTTTGTTAAGAAACATTAGTACCAAATTGGATAAAATCTACTAAATATTATATTTAAAAGCATTCACTGGCAGAAAAGAATATTCCAGAGAGATGTAGCTCAAACTGACATTCTGGGTTATTTTTTCTTCTAAAATTAATGAGTAAATAGTAAATAAGGGGAAAAAAGATGAGGGAAATTAATATTAGATACAACATGCATCTAATATTTTTAATATTTTCCCATAGAGCATGGGTAGGTAAATATTAAAAATGGCATGCCAATTTGCATACCATTTAGGAAATCTATCTTTTCTCTTTGAGAGAACCTTGTAACTCTTTCTACATCAATACATATTAATTTGTGAATTTTATGTACTACCTCATCCAATTAATATGCCATTACTTGTTTAACCAGTGCCCTAGTGTAGTTACATGATGCTACTTGTGATATCTCAGTAAATTTCATAATAAACCACATTATAATGAGTAGCATGTATTGCCTTATTGCCTTAGGACCAACTCCTAGAAGTCAAATTTATGGGTCAAAAGTGATGCATCTTTTCAAGACTTTTTTTACAAAACCATTTTTTCTCTCTTAAAAAAAAAAGCTTTGAAAAGAAGCCTTTCAAAGCTGCTCCATGAATATATCCGATGATCTATCAGTTCCTTCATTTTAGATCCAATTCAATTTCCACCTTTTTGCTGAGCCCTGAGAACACGTGTTTCTCCTTGCATTGCTCTGTGTTCTTTCTCATGTCAACACCATTACCAAGTCTGTTCCTGCCATGAGATTAAAAACTACCTGAGGCCACAGAATATGCTTTTTAAGTTTGAGTCCCCTCTGTATGCAGTTGTTTTTTTCCTTGATACAGAGGAAATCTTCGGAAGCATTAAGGGGCTCTTAACACACTTAGAACTGTTTTGAAATTTTTTTTTCTGTTATGACTAACTGCACCTTCCTAAGCCCTTGTCATCCATATTTCATAAAATCGTAACTTATGTCCCTATGACTGTGACACCTCCATGATGTAACTCATCATTTAGTCTCAAAATACTTTTAGGACCAGATTCACTGTTTTCAGATTGCCTGGTGAGTTTCCTGTTCTGCTGGGAGGTAAACCCCCATGATTCTTCAGTTTGGGCAGAGTGTGCATTTCACACATGTCTGTATAGACATGGGATGGCTAGGGTGTTAAATTCTTAGGATCTTGAAAAATGGTCTCCAAATTGTGAAAACAAGGAAAACAAAACAAAACAAACACGTGCTGATTGCCAGTTGGTTCAGCTTGCGAGGTGGCTCAGTGGTAAAGAATCCACCTTCAATGCAGGAGACTCAGGTTCAATCCTTGGGTCGGGAAGATCCCCTGGAGGTGGGCATGGCAACCCCCTCCAGTATTCTTACCTAGAGAATCCCACGGACAGAGGAGCATGGTGGCTAAAGTCCATGAGGTCGCAGGGTCAGACACGACTAAGTGACTGCGCACCCAGCTTGGCGTTTGAAACAGAGAACATGCCTGTTTCCGGGTCAGCCTCTTGGTTCTGGAAGTCAGTCATGTTTGTCTGGATCCCTTGACACATCAGGCCTTTGAATCTGGGTCCAGGCCTCCCCTTGTGGCTGCTGGGAGCCGGTTTCAAACCGTCCTTCCTGTGGGGCTGAACTCTTGGATCTTAGACATGGAGGAACATGTTGAAATTCAGGGTGCTTTTCTGCAGGCTCTGCCCAAGCAGCTTGAAAGGGAGAATTTTCATTCAGAGCACTTTCCACACACAGTAGAGTCTTTCTGCAGAAAGTGAGACTTTTTTCTGGTGGCTGGAAGAAACAAGCAGAACCTGGGGGTTCACAGACTTCCCCAAACTCAACAGTTCTGGGCTTTTACATTTCTGCTCACATGGGTGACTGAACAATAGCATTGGGGCAGAAACACAGTCCTGCAGCCAGGGAGTGGGGGTGGGAGGTGGGCCTCAGAGCTGGGCCAGCCCTGCCCACTCCTCCGAGGACTCTGCAGAGCTGGAAGTGAGCGGGAGGCACGGCGGGGCTGAGGACCCAAGGTAAAGGGGAAATTGCAAGCTGGCTCCAGTGGTATCCAGCCTGGCCCACCTGTTCTTTCCAGAAGTGCTCTAGGACCTCTTTGCTCTGAGTAAAGGGATTAGTTAAGAATATTCTTATGTGGCCTCTCCTCATACTTGTCTGCCAATTTTTGAAGCTGCCACCACACTCATCTGACCCAGATATGAATAGGATGAAAATTGCCAATGTAAATTAAAAGACAATTGCTCCTTAGAAGACAAGCTATGTCAAACCTAGACAGTGTATTCAAAAGCAGTGACATTACTCTGCCAACAAAGGTCCATCTATCAAAGCTATGATTTTTCTAGTAGTCATGTATGGATGTAAGAGTTGGACCATAAAGAAGGCTGAGTGTCGAAGAACTGATGCTTTCAAGTTGTGGTGTTGGGGAAAACTCTTGAAAGTCCCTTGGACTGCAAGGAGATCAACCAGTCCATTCTAAAGGAAATCAACCCTGAATATTCACTGGAAAGATTGATTGATGCTGAAGCTGAAGCTCCAATACTTTTGGCCACCTGATGCGAAGAGCCAACTCACTGAAAAAGATCCTGATGTGGGGAAAGATTGAAGGCAGGAGGAGAAGGGGACAACAGAGGATGAGATGGTTGGATTGGGCATGAGTTCAGCAAACTCTAGGAGATGGTAAAGGGGCAGGGAAGCCTGGCGTGCTGCCGTCCATAGGGTCACAAAGAGTCAGAAATGACTGAGTGACTGAACAACAACAATAAGCCAGGAGGTGACTCAACAGGCCGTGTAAAATCCACCGGCATAGAGAAATTACAGTGTTCAGCCAGGGCTGGACTGCTGACAGTCTGCCTCCCAGTTTCATGGACCTGAAGAGGGGAGTGGGGTATAGACTCCTGCCTCCTCTCAGTCGAGGCAGCGGGCATCTGAGGCTCTTCTGCGAGTCCTCTAGCCCTGCATGGGTGTTTCCTTTCCCACTTGCATCCTCAGAAGGGAGAATATACAAAGCATAACGCATTCAGCAGTGATGGGTGGACGCTTGCCCCCCCAGGTCTGTGACAGCCACTATCACGGTCTCCTGCACAACACGCGCGTGTGTGCTGGAGGCAGCTTCTGGCAGCTCGGCAGGCCCTCCTCTGCTCTGCGTCCTATCTGATATGCCACCAGAGCGTGCAGGTGGCCTGTAACTTGGGGATGCGGGCACTTGCCTTACATGCTTTTAGCAAAGATAGAATAAGCACAAGTCAAATACTTTTTGCAGGTTTATTAGATTTTCGACTTACTGTTTCTTTACCAGATTACAGCACATCTTAATTGATCATTTACTCTCTAAAATCAGTAATGATGATAATAATGGGAAATAATAGCTAACCCCAAATAAGTAGTATTCGACTGTCAGCCCTTCTCATATGCTTTCTCAGAACATAGTAATTAGGTCTGCTCTATACACTGGTTATTATTTTAATTTTACATATAAAATTGGGAATCTGTGAAGTTCGGGAATTCGTTACGAAGCTAGCAAGAGCCTGTGAAAGAATCCACACCCATTTTCTCTTAACTTTTTACCACGGAGTCGCTTCTCTACCCAAACTAACTTTTTTTTAATATAATTTATTTATTTTAATTGTAGGTTAATTACAATATTATTTTGGTTTTGCCATACATCAACATGAATCCGCCACAGGCATTCTTTTTTACTGTGCTTTCGCTATTTTCCCAAAGTAAGCTGCAGTCTGACACTCCCTTTCTATCATTCACCGTCCATTTCCTCTTAGACCCTGAGAGTGGGTTTACCCTCCTTAGACTGTCACCTACGATCTTCCAGTCTTATTTTTCTGTGTCTTATCCATCAAGACTTGGCTCAAAGACCACTTTTTCTCTAATTTCTTGAGGATTCCCCCAACTAGAATGGAATTTCTCTGCATTCCCACAGTGTCTGCATTTTAGGAGCGTGGATAGCGCCTTTGGTCTTATAGCATCGCTAGCTGTTGAGTGTCTGTTGTCTCCACAGGAGGCAACATGTGAACTTTTGAAGGCAGGTGCTCTGTGACACACACACACACACACACACACACACACACACACACACTCTCACACACACACACAGCCTGTGTCGGTGCTTTGTTGCACTGACCACTCATGGGGCACTGGGGAGGCCAAATAAACAAACAGATGAATGTCACAGAGTTGAATCAGTATTAATTTTTCGTTTCCTTCTTTAGCTGTCAGAATGCTGCATTTTGTTTTTTTTTTCTTCTGCTTTTAGCTCATTAATCTTCTTCAACTTTGAGCTTATTTCAGACTTTCACCACCTTTTGAACTATGGAACACATAGCTGAGAGTATTGAAAAAGTCATTGTGACTGGTACTCAGGTTAAAAAGAATAACATCTTGATTTCTGTTAATTAGAATTAAATTTTGTTGTAGAGATTTATGCATACTATTCTAATCAGTACAATGAGGGTGATGCAGGGTCAATGTGTAAAGCAGAATTCATTAATTTACACAAAACTTAAGTCCAAAAAGGGGGGTTTGAAAGGTTTAGATAATACTTCGCAAAACAAGTTAAAAACAAAGATGCTTGTTAAACACTGGAAGACCTAATGCTAGGATAAGACTTACAGGGAAAATAAGACAAGGTGAGCCAGGATGGAGGCTATGACAGATTGCATCCCCGTGTTTGGTTCTGGACCTTTGAGCATCCAGAATAGGGAGGGGGGTGGGGTGGGGGTCAGGGCGGGTACCTGCACACTGGCTGAAAGCCAAGCATGTGTTGGGGACTGAAAAGCATCCACAGATCCATGAGTACCATGGAAAGGACCCTGTTTGAGGTCATGAGTACTATCACCAATAGCATCCTGTCAAGGAAAGCAAGGACTTTTAAATCTTAGAATGTCTCCTCATGTAAACACGTGTCCCTAATGTCAAGGTTTGGTGACAGTCATGAGGGATTCGGTGGTGGGGTGGGGACCACGATGTCACTGAAATAGGTTCTGTGGTTGACCCCCAGTCAGTCCTGGGGCCTCTTCCCTATCCTGTGATCACCTTCCCAGAGAGTCCATACAGGCTCGCGGCTTGCGATGCTGCCTGTGGGCGGATGATGCTGGTGTTCGCGGATGCTAGCTGGACCGCTATTCTGGGGCCCTGGCCCACATGCCCTCCTCCCCAACCTGCTCCAGCAGCCTTCTCAGAGCAATCTGCCTCCCTGCCCAGTAGGTCTTTCTATGCAAATTCCCTCCTGTCCTGCCCCTCTTCCTTTCTCCTTCTCATCCTCTGTTTATCAGTACAACCACGATTCCATGTTCAAAGCCCATCCGGGTCTGACCACTTCTCAGCAGGTCATCTGGACCCATGGCCTCCTGTGAAGCTTCCTGGCCTCTATCACTGGCCCTTGTATTCTTTTCTCATCACAGCATCCAGACCATTCAAACACAAATTAGACCATATCCCAGCTTTGAGCAAAACTCACTGGGATTACAGCTAGAATCTAAAGGTTTTCTGCGGGGACCCACACCTTTCTACCCCTGTTCTTCCTGGAGCCCACCCCTGCCATGTCCCATCACAGGCTCAGCTCTGGAGACACTGGTTTCTTGCCCTCTTGAACACGCCAGGACCTCTGAACCTGCTCTGCCCTCTGCCTAGAATTTCAGATGTGATCAAAGCGGCCTTTCTTTCCTCCTCTCAGACTTTGGTCAAACCTCATGACATTGCAGTACTGATATCCTGTCCTGTTTCACCTCCTCTTCCTCATTTCCTCCAAGGAGCTTAGCAGCACTGATTTCAGAGAAGTGCATGGGCAGATAGAGAGAGAGTAGATAAAGATATTGGCCTTTTAGTTTGTATATATTTATGTCACATTTATGTACAGTTTTATATACACATGTGTTTATATATATACATATACACATACATGCTCACAACTATACACATATACATATTTGTATACATGTGTGTGCCTTGCTTATTATTTAATTAAAACAATTTGTCTTCCTTTATAAAATATGAGCTCCTTGAAGGGGGGGTTTTGTCTGATTTCTTCTTGGCACATAAAGCGATACCACTCTTTCTGACACCATGGACAGCAGCATGCCAGGTTTCCCTGTCCTTTACTATCCCCTGGAGTTTGCTCAGATTCAAGCCCACTGTGTCGGTGATGCCGTCCAACCATCTCATCCTCTGTCATCCCCTTCTCCTCTTGCCCTCAATCTTTCCCAGCATCAGGGTCTTTTCCAAAGAGTTGTCTCTCTGCATCAGGTGGCCAAAGTATTCTGTTGGTACCTCTTTCTATTTGTGGGGCATGTGCTGAGGCCACTTGCCTGAGCTCACTTTGTAATGAGGTAGGGGCAGAGACAGACACAGGGAGCTCAGTACCTGAGTTATATCGTTCCACTTGCACACACTCACTAGGCCCTCCATCTTGCAGCTCTGTCTGTGGCCCTCTGCACCAGCCAGATGCACTGGGGATGGCCACTCTCTCCCAGACCCCACTTCCCGTGTGCGTGGGGGGCAGGAAAGACACCTGCGTCCTGACTGCCCCAGCCGGGGCCCCATCCTCCCACACTGTCCTCGCCCTGGCTGCCTCTGGACGTTGGCCCGGGTCTCAGTTCCCCAGCAGCGCCTTGCTTTTCTAGGAATGTGTGAAAATGGGGTGAAGCTTGCGCTCCAGTGTCACAGAGCCTGTTTTACACTCTGAGCACTAGTGTTTTACACTTTCTTGTGACCGCCCCACATGTTTCTGATTTCTCACTGAATCCACAGTTGAGAAAACACACGGCTTATGGACGTTTGCAGGAAAAGTGGGGCAGGGCTTCCCTGATTAGGAAGACTCCTAAAAATGTTGCTTCTGGGGGTTGGTGAGTCTTATGCTTGCCATTCACAGCACTTTTTCTGGGCACCAAAATGATTGCAAGATCAATACATTTGTAACAAATTGTTCTTCTTTGCCTTCTCCAAATGAAACTAGGTTTAAAGCTCTTTAAACCTAGTTTTCAGAGAAATAAAATATTTTCATTACATTTTTGTAAAGTGTATGAGAGGGTCCATGAACCAGAGCTGACATTATACTTCCTAACATGTAATGAAAATAAGAGTGACGTCTACCTGTTCGAGCTTTTAGGGAACAAGGCTTCAGATTTCCTATTGATTTTTTAATGTGTGTGTTATTTTAAAGTATCAGCATGGCTATAAATTGTAACAGTCTACCTAGAGAAGGGGCTTCAGAAAACCAGTAATGGATGAATGCCAATTAGGAGCATAGGGATAGACTGTTTAAATTGTCATTTTTATTTTTTTATATTATCGTTGATTTCATTCCATACTTGATGTAAAATTACCCCACTAAATCAGCCATGCAAATTAGCAGTGAATTATGCTCAGATAGCCAAAAGCAATTATGTTGGTAAGTTGGTATTTTAATAAAATATAGATGATAGCAGGGTTGATACTTTAAGTAACGAATATGTCATGATACGACTTGAAATATGGGAAAATGGGCAGAATAACGTGATCTAATACATGCATAGGCAGAAGGCAAAATTGTATTGAAGGTATTTGAAAATTATCTTCAGCTAAATCTTCATGCTCTTTCCAGAAGGAAGATTAATGGCCAGACAATTTAAGTAGTCATATGGTGAGATATATTTAACAGAGAGCTAGAAAAATAGTTCCTCAAGATGTTCGTGAAGATTTTGAGAGTTCGTATGTTCCAGAACTTTAAATACATGAAAACTTAAGAAATCTTAATTCGTTTTTCACCCAAAAGAATGTTAACTTCCAAACTCCTCTTTCTGAATGCAGATATGCTGCTGGCATTCACCAAGCCCCACTCTACTTTTGCAGAAAACATTTTCTGTATCATTTTGAATCCTTTTGCCTTACCACTCAGAATTAAATAATTAGGATTGGTCTTATATAAATCCATGCCATCTGGATAAAAGATTAAATGCACAAATCAAATATCAAAAGTTCAAAGTAAATAGCATCTTTTATCTCCCTATGTAAATACATCAGGATTAATCAAATCAGCATTGTCTAGCCCTTTCTTGCTCAGAAAACACCGCAGATGAGGCTAAATGAGTAGTTCCCATTCCTCAAATGAGGAGACCGAAATAACAGTTGTTCATCAGAATGAAATTTCGGAAGCTCCTCAAACAACTGAGAGGCTTCCTGGCCCTTAATTGCCCCTGTAAGTATACATTTTAAACTGCTGACTCACAAGGAAAAGTGATCTCACCACTTTAATGCTTCAAAATTACCTCCTGAAGTGAGTACCAGAAACCATTCCATGAAGCCTGTTTTGGTGGTGAGATTGAATTGTACGAGGAACAAACACTCACAAACGACTATCATCAAACGCACAGATACTAAAATGTATCCAACAGGTCGCTAAAACTAACACCAATCTGGACCTGCTTCTGGCTCCTGGAGCTTATCAGAAAGCGCCTGATGTGTTAGCATCCTCTTTAGTCGACAACAGGCAGAAGGCGACCTGATGTACGTCACCCAGGTGCTTTTCAGGCTGATTTAATCTCTTTGGTGACACTGTTACACACACATCTATCTAAAAGAAAGGAATTCAATCAGCTGGGCCTCATGTTTCCCTCAGAACAATTTCCTCAATGATTTTTTCTGTTGATGGGATATTTTAAGGTTAGCGGAGTGTGGAAAAGGGTGTGGGAAGCTCTGGAGAATTTAGATAAGATTGCAGGTTTCTCAATGCGAGGAGGATTTTTGCGCCCCAAATAGCTGTGACATTTGGTTTGACTGCCTGGAATAAAGCATTTCATAAGGGAAATTTAAATCAAATCAAGGATAAGCAAAGCAGCAAATAGTTATGATCCTGTTGAAGACAGGGCACCACAGACTGGACTGAGAAACAGAAACGCAGCTTCTGGGAGTTCACTAACTTAAACTGGTGAAACTAGACAAAGTTTCTGATTATTTCACTAAAAGTACCAGGTTAATGGGTTTCCCAAGTGGCACTAGTGGTAAAGAACTTGGCCGTCAATGCAGGAGACGTAAGAGGTGCGGGTTTGATCCCTGGGCCAGGAAGATCCCCTGGAGGAGGGCATGGCACCCCACCCCAGTGTTCTTGCCTGGAGAATCTCATGAACAGAGGAGCCTGGGGGACTACAGTCCATTGGGTCGCAAAGAGTTGGACATGATTAAAGTGACTTAGCACGCACACACACACTGGGTTAATAACTGGAGCAACATACTAAGAATTCTTACAACTGGTCATATCTGTGAAGTAGAATGTGCAATAGCAGTAAAATGCTGCCTCATGCACTTATTCTTTGGTCTTTCTTCACTTAGCCAGGTTAGGATTCAGTCTGCATGATATTCCCTTCTTTGTTCTGTGGGCTTTATTCCATGAGCTGAGTTATATGGAATTGATGTGTACTGCAGCTGAGCAGGCGGGGACCTGTGCCGCCTGGGAGGTGCCTTCATCCAGGTGATGGATGGGTGGACCCCCCGGGGCTGTGTGGTGGTCCCTGAATCAGGGTGTGTGATGGACGATATGCTTGTGTGATCCATTTGCCCATATACTACTGCTCACAAAGAGAACGCTCCAAGAAATTTCCTCCCGCAGCTTCGCATGCAGTTAGGAAACACAAAGTATACACGGGGGCCACCTGGTGGGAATGGAAGGTGCTTGGAAAGAACTACGTCTCCAGCTGTCTCTGCCCTTGACATTCCGTCAGAGTTCCATCATGGTCCCCAGCCAGTGGAGCTCCCCATAGGATGGTTGCAAAGACAATGGTGATATTGCGGTGCCGCCTACATGATGAAGACATTACTGACTATGTACTACGTCCCCCACTAAAAAGTCTGTTTGCTTCTCAGATCTACTTCATCAATAGACTCCCTCCCATCACATTTTCTCATCTAAGATAGTTATCTACTTTTAACAGACTCATCAGATAAGAACTCTCATTTCAAATAAACATGCACACATCTCCTTTGGGGGCTTCTCAGGTGGCTCAGGGGTAAAGAACCCACTTGCCAAAGCTAGAGGCACAGGAAACCCAGGATCAATCCCTGGGTTGGGAAGATCTCCTGGAGGAGAAAATGGCAACCCACTCCAGTATTCTTGCCCGGGCTTGCCTGGGAAATCCCATGCTCAGAGGAGCCTGGTGGGCTACAGTGTACAGGGCAGCAAAGAGCTGGACACGACTGAGCAACTAAACATGCAAACATCATCTCAACCACCAATTTCATTAAAAATGTGTAAGTGATTATAGGAGGAGTGACAATATAGAGACATTCTGACTTTTTAAGGTATAATTGAACAGTGTCTGCCAATTAATCTGTCTTTCTGTCAACCTAGTAAGTGTTTGGTAGGGAATATTGATGAGTTGAACAATAAAATTCAGTTCAGTTCAGTTCAATCACGTCCAGCTGTTTGCGACCCCATGAATTGCAGCATGCCAGGCCTCCCTGTTTATCACCAGCTCCCGGAGTTCACTCAGACTCACGCCGATCGAGTCTGTGATGCCATCCAGCCATCTCATCCTCTGTCATCCCCTTCTTCTCCTGCCCACAATCCCTCCCAGCATCAGAGTCTTTTCCAATCAGTCAACTCTTCACATGAGGTGGACAAAGTATTGGAGTTTCAACTTTAGCATCATTCCTTCCAAAGAAATCCCAGGGCTTATCTCCTTCAGAATGTACTGGCTGGATCTCCTTGCAGTCCAAGGGTCTTTCAAGAGTCTTCTCCAACACTACAGCTCAAAAGCATCAATTTTTTGGTGCTCAGTTTTCTTCACAGTTCAACTGTCACATCCATACATGACCACTGGAGGGAACCTTAAAGAATTGAGTGGTTATATGATCCTTTTCCCTTAAAAAGAAGAAGAATCTGATTCTATACCATATAAAAAGCTAATTTATAATGTTGTATAGGATAGAATATTTATTGACTATGCCAAAGCCTTTGATTGTGTGGGTCACAATAAACTGTGGAAAATTCTGAGAGATGGGAATACCAGACCACCTGACCTGCCTCTTGAGAAATCTATATGCAGGCCAGGAAGCAACTGTTAGAACTGGACATGGAACAACAGACTGGTTCCAAAAAGGAAAAGGAGTATTTCAAGGCTATATACTGTCACCCTGCTTATTTAACTTCTATACAGAGTACATCATGAGAAACGCTAGGCTGGAAGAAGCACAAGCTGGAACCAAGATTGCCAGGAGAAATATCAATAACCTCAGATATGCAGATGACAGCACCATTATGGCAGAAGGTGGAGAATAACTAAAAAGTAAGCATTAAACAAAAATTAAAAAAAAAGAAAATGCTAAAAAAAAAGTATAAAATATTTTGCTCTGCTGAAAAAAAAAAAAGAAAGTGAAAGAGGAGAGTGAAAATGTTGGCTTAAAGCTCAACATTCTGAAAACTAAGATCATGGCATCTGGCCCCATCATTTCATGGGAAATAGATGGGGAAACAGTGGAAACAGTGTCAGACTTTATCTTGGGGGGCTCCAAAATCACTGCAGATGGTGACTGGAGCCATGAAATTAAAAGACTCTTACTCCTTGGAAGAAAAGTTATGACCAACCTAGATAGTATATTGCAAAGCAGAGATATTACTTTGCCAAAGAAGGTCATTTAGTCAAGACTATGGTTTTTCCAGTGGTCATGTATGGATGTGAGAGTTGGACGGTGAAGAAAGCTGAGCACCAAAGAATTGATGCTTTTGAACTGTGGTGTTGGAGAAGACTCTTGAGAATCCGTTGGATTACAATGAGATCCAACCAGTCCATCCTAAAGGAGACCAGTCCTGGGTGTTCATTGGAAGGACTGATACTAAAGCTGAAACTCCATACTTTGTCCACCTCATGTGAAGAGTTGACTGATTAGGAAAGAGTCTGATGCTGGGAGGGATTGGGGTCAGGAGGAGAAGGGGATGACCAAGGGTGAGATGGCTGGATGGCATCACGGACTCGATGGACATGAGTTTGAGTGAACTCCAGGAGTTGGTGATGGACAGGGAGGCCTGGCGTGCTGCAATTCAGGGGGTTGCAAAGAGTCAGACACAACTGAGTGACTGAACTGAACTGATAGGATAGAATATAGGTCATCTGAGTCGCAACTCAGTGCTTGTTCTTAAATTAAGGATAATCATTTACTAACATATATATATATATTGAATTTTACTTATCTGATGTAGCAGCAAAAGGTTCAAATTTTTCTTTAACTTTGTAAAGACAGAATTTTCTTTGCATGTGTTTTTTGAAAGTCTAATATAGTATACTCTTCACTGCCTCTCAATATAATATAGGCTATGAAATAAATATGAAACATACAAATAAATATATACATCTGTACCAATATGTATCCTCCAAATACACATCCTTCAAATTTTTGAATACATAAACAAATATGAAATGAAAAATAAAGCAGTCAATGATCTATAATTAATTCACATTTCTCTAAGGATTCTAATATGTCTTTATTGAAATGTTTACATGGAAAATGGCTGGAATCAATAGAAAAAAAAAACTATTTACCTACTCTATTCTTGTAAACTATAACAAGCTTATATATTTTAATACTGTTTTTATGAAACTTGACTTATAGAAACACCCAAAAAATAAACTTTAATAAGTCAGGTTTTTTTTTTTTTTGACATGAATGATCATTGTAAACTAAAATCTAGTCTATGAATGAGTACCTTCTTAGCCAAGAACTTTAATTCAGGGCAGCGAAAATGATTCGTGTAGGAGACTTCCTGTAATACATGGATAAAACTTCATGAAAGCAGGTGATTTCATTTCTAAATTGTGATAAAAAAGCACATAATGAGATCCATGCTCTTTCTGCATGTCTGAGTGTGTAGTGCAACATGATGTTAACATTTCTCCTTATTATAGAAATGCAAATCAAAACCACAGTGAGGTATCATCTCATATCAGGCAGAATGGCCATCATCAGAAAGCCTACAAATAATTACGGTGGAGAGGATGTGAGAAACAGGAGCCCTCTTATACTGTTAATGGGAATGCAAACCAGTTCAACCATTGTGGAGAGCAGTATGGAGACTTCTCAAAATAGGAATAAAACTACCATATAACCGGGTAACTACTAATACAAGCACAGAAATGTACCTCGTGTCTCTAGAAATTTGCCCTCTCCAATGAGCAAAGCTTTAATCTTTTGAGCAGAAACTTCCCCCATGCCCTTCCTCCAGTCCCTGGCAACCACCTTTCTAATTTCTTATTTAGTCAAAGAATGGTTATTTTTGACGATGGCAGTTTCATCATTTTTCTCTGGCTGTATTTGTTTATCCATTGCTCTCTTTTTCATGGGTAATGATGATCCCACACCCTCTAACAACATAAGGAGGCTGGTGGTGGAGCATGGGTACACATGTGGCACAGCACATACTCCTGAAAAACCTCATGTTCTGCAAAACTGAACATTAAAAATAATTGGACTTATGGAGAAAACGGAGCTGGTGGCAGATTATTCAAATCCTATGCAGCTCTGTAAGCAGAGCCGCAGCCAATGTTTCATTTGTTCCTGGGATGACAGCAGGGATGACCCAGACAGGCTGGTCCGCATGTCCTGGGCTGATGTGGCTGCTAACACACCTGCAAGGGCCAAACGCTGGCTGTGATAGCCTTCTGGGAGCTCAAGATCGGCAGGTGCTGAGATGGGCTAGGACTGGGAGCTCCAGCTTGGGTGGGACGTTGCCTTTAAGGTGGGTACACAAGGAAACCACCCTGGCATGACTAAGAGCCAGGCCCAAGGCTCTGGGTGCTGAGATCAGGGGCCTGTGGGGTCTCTGGAACCTGGAAAACAGCAGGATCAGGCTGTGGAATGAACACCTCATAGGCAGCGTCCAGGATCTTGCTCTCCTCATTTTTTTTTTTTAATTCATAAAAGAGTTGGGGAGAGAGCAGAGAGAAGTGTGGAGGGTATGCCATGATCACATGGAGATTTCAAAAAGGTTTCCCTGGGAGGCACTGTAGGGCACTGAGAGAGGAGATGGTGCTGTTTCGTTACACTCAAGATGTGGGGTTATATGGACATGGGCGGTGGTGCTGGGGGTAGAGCACAGCACAGGGACAACCATGATGTGCTGACGTTTAGGAGGGAGAATCAGTGGAGACAGGATGACCCCTAGGCCTGGGGTTTGCACAAGCAGGTGGACGGAGGGTTATCCACCATGTGAGCGGACCCTAAAGGACCAGGTCCAGGGACAGGGCCGGACGGGAGATCGTAGGTGTCGTCATCTTGGCCATGTTGAGATGGAGACGTCCCTGAGCCCATGGGTGTGGGCATGGCATGGAGATGACAAGAGAGTGGGAAGCTGAAGACAGAAATAGTAGATTTGGTCTAGAAGGAGAAGGAAACTGAAAGGAACTGACGCCTTGGGCTTGGCCACCTCAGGGAGGGACCACTGAGTGAGAGGAAGAGGATCCAGGCTGCCTGGAAGGTGAGAGGACATGCTCACCAGGAGGGAGAAGCAGGAGTAAAGAGGCAGTGAAAGACCGCACAGACTCCAGCCTAGAGGGGAGAACGTCTGAAACATGGACACACTCAGAGCCATGTGAGCCTGGGATGCGGGCATGGAGATCAGACGAGCCGCAGGAAACCTCTGCTGAGCTCCGAGCCTGAGATACACCCAACCCGGACTGGAGGAGGGCTTGCGGGGAGGGATCAGTGTCATAGCCTGCTGCTCCTGCTGCTGCTGCTGCTGCTGCTAAGTCACTTCAGTCGTGTCCGACTCTGTGTGACCCCACAGATAGCAACCCACCAGGCTCCCCCTGTCCCTGGGATTCTCCAGGCAAGAGTACTGGATACACCCAACCCAGACTGGAGGAGGGCTTGGGAGGGAGAAATCAATGCCATAGCCTGAGATACATCCAACCTGGACCGGAAGAAGGCTTGGGAGGCGGGGATCAGAGTCAGATGCCTGCTTTTATCCCATAGATGTTTATTAAGCAACCTATTGTATGCTAATAACTGTACTCATTCTGAGTTCAGAATATTAAAGCTCACTCAATTATAACAGTATGACTCAGAAGGGAATGTAACCAGGAAAAAGTTACCAGACAGGAAATCACATGACTATCAATCAACTCCTAGAAAAAGAAAAAAAAAATCAAGAATTTGACATTTCTCCATTAAAGAAAATGAAGAAAAAATTTTTGAAAAAGGTTATGGGTTGTAAAAAGAGAAAAAAAGTTATGACCACTTTTACAAGATAATTAATGTCTTATAGACCTTTTAATCTGAAGCCTGTGGAGAAAACAGCTCCAAGTTGATGTCATTTTACTTAACCAATCCATCAAATAAGCAGAAAAACATGATCCTCACATTTGTGGGAAACACATGAATTTCAATTAATTTTCTAAATAACTTACAACTGTTCATGTGAAAAACAAAATAATGATTAATGAAGCAAAACAGCAGCTTATCATAAGAGATTAATAGCAATTAAGATAATATTAATACCCATGACTATCTGAGAAGATACAGATTTTCCCAGGTACTTTAATTAAAGATACAATTGTTACAACAATTATAGCTGTGTAATTATGTTTATTCCAAGGAGAAATGAGGCAGCCTGGTAATTTCAATTTAATATTGCTTATAAATTATTTTGAGCTTTCAGACGACTAGGAATCTGTATTATATCTGTAAGGCAAACACGGGCACTATATGAGAAAGCTGGAACTCTTACAATAGGAGCTGAGGGCACTGAGAACTTTTTGGTACTTTGAATGTTCTAGAATGTAATAAGACCATCCTGTTTTACACAAAGTGGTACTTGGATGTGACAGAATCATTGTATTTTATGAAAATCAAAGTATTGCAAAGTGGCGAAAAACAGGAGGGAAAAAAGAGGCCCTTGTGTGGGTTTGTAACAACCTTGCACCCTGAGCTGAGAGCTACTATTTTCAGCTACAGGGAAAAGAGAGATGGTCTTGGGCTGAGGTCTCCACTTTGCACACTGAGTGAGAGAGCCTACCTGTCATGTCAGAGCCTTCACTGGGGGGCTCGTGGGTCCCACTCTAGCTCTTAGCACCAAAGTTTTCTTTAAAATATACCTGAGAGCTGGATATGAAATCATATTGCTGTTATTGTTCAGTTGCTAAGTCATATCCAACTCTTTGAGACCCCATGGACTGCAGTACGCCAGGCCTCCCTGTCCTTCACCATCTCCTGGAGTTTGCTTAAACTCTTGTCCATTGAGTTGGTGATCCCATCAACCATCTCATCCTCTGTTGTTCCCTTCTCCTCCCGCCCTCAGTCTTTCCCAGCATCAGGGTCTTTTCCACGAGTCAGCTCTTCACATCAGGTGGTCAAAGTATTAGAGCTTCAGCTTCAGCATCAGTCCTTCCAGTGAATATTCAGGGTTGATTTCCTGGAGAAGGAAATGGCAACCCATTCCAGTATCCTTGCCTGGGAAAATCTCATGGACAGAGGAGCCTGGTAGGCTTCAGTCCATGAGGTTGCAAAGAGTCAGACATGACTGAGTGACTTTACTTTCACTTTCCTTTAGAGTTGACTGGTTTGATCTCTGTGCTGTCCAGGGGATTCTCAAAAGTATTCTCTAGCACTCCACAATTCAAAAGCATCAATTCTTTGCTGCTTAGCCTTCTTTATGGTCCAACTCTCAAACACATAGAGGACTCATATAGTGTTAAAAATTTATCAGAGATATGGATCAATTCAAGTCATCTTGCTGACTGATTTATAGCTGATTTATAGCAGGTTTCCCTCTTGATGAGTTTTTTTTTTTCTTAATAGTCCAGTTACCTTGCATCATATAACAATTTTGCATAATCTTTAACTACACACTCCCACACTGTACATTTCATACATGTGACTCATTTGTTTAGCCACTGGAAGTCTGAAACTCTTAATCTCTCAATCTCTCTCACCTATTACCCTCTTCAACTCCTGTACCCTTTAGCAATGACCTGTTTGGCCTCTGTAAGCATGTTCTGTTATGTTTGTGCATTATTTTGTTTTTCATATGTGAAATCATATTTGTCTACTTTTTTCTGACTTATTTCACTTCGACAAGACACTCTAGGTTCATCCATATTGTCACAAAATGGCATTATTTCATTCTTTTCTATGGCTGAGTAATATTACATTGTGTGTACAGATCACATCTTTATTCATTTTGCCAGTGAATGGGCAATTAGGTTGCTTCTATATCTTGCCCTATCTTGACCTTTTCAGTCATTTTCTAAACAAGCACATCTAATTCGAGATACTGAATGACTCTGTTAATCTTCAAGTAAATTCTTTACAGAGTAAAAGTGTGAAAACAAAATTTTCCAATAAGGCATGTATGTCTTTTTCTATCTAGTATTTATAAAAAATGTTACCATAACCATGGTTAATAACAATGGAAGTATTTACATGATACCATTGAAGGCACATTGTTAGTATATTAAAAGAAAGTATCAGAGAACTGCTTACTGTTATTTAAAACATAGAAAAATTAGATTGCTTTAGCTCACCTGCCATGTTACAAATCCATGCCTATGGTCAGAACTCTGAGGTACTTTGAATACATGCCACAGAACCTGTTTTGGAGAAGACACATCTATACAACTAAAACATAAAACATGTTGTGTACCTACCAGCTTTACCTTCAAAAGTGTAGTGATGATGATAAATAACAGGGATGAGAGTGATGATGAAGACACTCAGAGCTCAACATAAAGTGAGGACTTTTTATGTTTCTGTACTGCAGTATAAATACTCACTGCAATGCTTAACCTATCAATAATAATATAAATAGCCTGTGATGTGCTTAGTTGCCCAGTTGTGTCTGACTCTTTGCAATCACATGGACAGTAGCCTGCCAGGGACCTCTGTCCATGGGGATTCTCCAGTTAAGAATACTGCAGTGGGTTGCCATGTCCTCCTCCAGGGGATCTTCCCCACCCAGGGACTGAACACAGGTCTCCCCATTGCAGGCAGATTCTTTACCATCTAAGTCATCAGAGAAGCCCCAAAATACTGAATTGAGTAGCCTATCCCTTCTCCAGGGGATCTTCCCAACTTAGAATTGAACTGGGGTCTCCTATATTGCAGGTGGATTTTTTGCCAGCTGAGCTAATAGGGAAGCCCAGTAATAACCCAGAAAACATTTGAGGCTATTAAACAGAAGGATTATGAATTTTTGACAGTTGAGTTTGTTTTAATCTGATATCTAGGTATCTTTGAAGGAAAACATTCAACTATCTTACTTTCAAGAATCATGGCCATTGAAAATAACTACTAAATAAAGTGAGTTTATGCAGATGACACCACCCTTATGGCAGAAAGTGAAGAGAAACTAAAGAGCCTATTGATGAAAGTGAAAGAGGAGAGTGAAAAAGCTGGCGAAACACTCAGCACTCAGAAATCAGAGATCGTGGCATCTGGTCCCAGCACTTCATGGCAAATAGATGGTGGAACAATGGAAACAGTGAGACTTTATTTTCTTGGGCTCCAAAATCACTGCAGATGGTGACTGCAGCCATGAAATTAAAAGACACTTGCTCCTTGGAAGAAAAGCTATGATCAACCTAGTCAGCATATTGGAGAAGGCAAGGGCATCCCACTCCAGTACTCTTGCCTGGAAACTCCCATGGACGGAGGAGCCTGTTAGGCTGCAGTCCATGGAGTCGCTGAGTCAGACACGACTGAGCGACTTCACTTTCACTTTTCACTTTCATGAATTGGAGAAGGAAATGGCAACCCACTCCAGAGTTCTTGCCTGGAGAATCCCAGGGATGGCAAAGCCCAGTGGGCTGCTGTCTGTGGGGTCACACAGAGTCGGACACGACTGAAGCAACTTAGCAGCAGCAGCAGCAACAGACAGCATATTACAAAGCAGAGACATTACTTTGCTGACAAAGGCCTGTATAATCAAAGCTATGGTTTTCCTAGTAGTCATGTATGGATGTGAGAGTTGGACCATAAAGAAAGCTGAGTACAGAATTGATGCTTTTGGGTTGAAGAAGACTTTTTTTTTAGATTTTAAAAACAAACTTTATTTGATATTTCCGTAAACTCTCTTACTCCAGATTTTGCCAAAAGCCTCCATAAGATTATCTTTTTTTGTTTATTAATTCTTATTTTTAATATAAATTTATTTATTTTTATTGGTAGTTAATTACTTTACAATATTGTATTGGTTTTGTCATACATCAATATGAATCCACCACAGGTATACACGAGAAGACTTTTGAGAGTCCCTTGGACTGCAAGGAGATCAAACCAGTCCATTCTAAAGGAAATCAGTCCTGAATATTCATTAGAAGGACTGATACTGAAGCTCCAATACCTTGGTTACCTGATGCAAAGAGCTAACTCATTGGAAAAGTCTCTTATGCTGGGAAAGATTGAAGGCAGGAGGAGAAGGGGAAGACAGAGGATGAGATGGTTGGATGGCATCACTGACTCAATGGATATGAGTTTGAGCGAGCTCAGGGAGATGGTGAAGGACAGGAAAGCCTGGTGTGCTGCAGTCCAGGGGGTCGCAAAGAGTTGGACATGACTGAGCTTCTGAACTGAACTGAACTGTGAGTGAAGTTGGGATTTTAGAAAGTGAGTTTGGGTTTTTAGAAAGAAGGTCATGAATAGATCTGAAAGTGTCAGAGTCCTGAGTGATGAGTATTCCCAAGGGAAAGAGCAATTCTGAAAAGGACACATGCTGTTTGATGCTGAGTGTATGACATTCTGGAGAAGGCAAAAACTATAAAGAGACCAGTGGTTGCCGGGGCTGGTGGGTGAAGTTGCATGAAGGAGTATGAATAGGCAGAAACCAGATTTTTAGGGCAGCAAAATCATTCTGTGTGGTGCTATAATGATGGATACTTACTGTACATTTGTCCAAACCCATAGGAGGTACACCACAAGGAACGCCCCCTGTTGCAAGCTGTGGACTCTGGATGATGTGACGTGTCAGTGCAGGTTCATGATTTTAACTGTCTGGTGGGGGTGTTTACATCGGGGGAACTATGTGTGGTGTGGGGCCAGGGGGTACTTGGGGAATTTCTGTACTTCCTCTCAGGTTTGTTACTTCTCTGGTGGCTCGGATGGTGAGGAATCTGCCTGCCATAGGGAGACCCAGGTTTGACCCCTGGCTTGGGAAGATCCCCTGGAGAAGGAAACGGCAACCCACTCCAATATTCTTGCCTGGAGAATCCCGTGTACAGAGGAGCCTGGCAGGGTACAGTCCATGGGATCAATTGCAAAGAGTCAAATACAACTGAGTGACTATCTCTTTCCCTTTTTTCTTTCCAAACTATATTAGAAAAATA
The DNA here is from genome assembly GCA_006408675.1 of Madoqua kirkii. Classification (NCBI taxonomy): domain Eukaryota; kingdom Metazoa; phylum Chordata; class Mammalia; order Artiodactyla; family Bovidae; genus Madoqua; species Madoqua kirkii. Next base: position 57,329 of record SJYC01027894.1, on the reverse strand, counting down.
GAGTCTTAAAGCAATTTTAGAAATTGGGAAATATTTTATCATAGAATTAACTAGTATGCATAGAGGAGTGATATTTAGCCATGGCATTTGTGGTATCAACATCTGGAGCAGTTCTAAGGGATCCTTGACACTCTATGGTGTTTTCTACAGAAAGTCTCATGGGTTCTTGTGTATCTGGGTCCATCGCCCTATGGAGATGAGTTTGTTGGTGATAGCTGGAAGTCACTATTTCATCATTGTATTGTTGTCTTCTTCTTCTTCTTCTTTTTGTAGAATTCAGTGTTTGGTATTATGTTTTTACTGAAATTTATGGGTATCTTACCATGTTTGACAGAATCATTGAGTCAAAGACATTCCTGAGCAGATCCTTTGAAAGCAAAGTATCATGTTGCTCATTTGTCTTCTGTCTGCAGTGACATTTCCCAACTAATTGCATTATACCAATTTTATGAGACTCATTAAAATGCTTTCAATCCCTTTACCTCAATTTTCAAGCCAGTTCATATAGTGTCTGCTTCAAGTAACTAGGGAAGACTGTTCATGTAATGCTTAATTTACTTTAATTTCAAAATAAGTAAAAGTATCTAGTTAAGGTGATATGTGAAATCTAACAGTGATGTTAAATTCTTAGGAGCAGATATAATAGAAATTGAGAGAGTTCATAATTTGAACTGCTAACTACATTAATGTCCAACCTATAAATTATAAGGAATGTTGAGTTCTACATAATCAGTTATGTTAATGTGTTATTAAACATAGTAGTTATATTAAAATCAAATGCAATCAGATATAAGTTTTTCAAATGCTTTAGTCATAATTCTGTTGAATATTTGGAGAGTTACATGATTATTCATCCCATAAAAGACTTATTTTAGAATCTGATTGAATGATAGGTAAGGTGTAATCATGCCTGGTTCTCTGTCATTTATTTCTTTTTCGGAGTCCTTGAGTTGGCCCTCCGAACCTGCTGTATTAATGGACTTTTCTCCTCATTGGCAGGGATTTTCTAGGAACAATTCAGTGGTTATTTCCTTTCTGCATCTCTTGATGCCAGTGAATAATCCAATCATCATGAATGCTCCTGTGTTCATGAAACCTTTTTCTCCCTCACTGCATCACTGTACTGATAGGTGTTACTACTGTTTTCAGCTCAACAAATGTTTATCCTATGAGACTGAAGCAGCACAAAACTAAAAACTGTAGGTCTGTGCCCTTGAAGAATTTAAAGTCTAATAGGACACATGGTAGCTTAGATGTTCAATAAATCTGTGTTGAGGGGATAAATCATTCATGAGTGAATAATGAACTGATAGCAAATAAGTGTCAGAGGAGCTGAAAATGAAAAGGAATCTAAGAAAGACATCACGTTGATGACCAGATGAACATAATATAGGCTCATATGTTAGTTGAACATTTGGGAGAAAGAGGACTGGATCCACATCAGCTCAGAAGGTTCACTCTTCTCCTTCACTTACTTTACCACAAGGAGGGAATGCTCATTCAACAGTGGGAATTTCACTGCAACAATTAGTTACCAATATTACATTGTTTATTTGTAATACACATTCCCCTCCTTCTCGTGACAAGATCTCATCTAATGAAACACGTAGAAGCAGAAGCGCTAGGCTGAGGATTTCTCCACTTCCTTCCACCTCAAATACCCTCTCCCTGTACAATGTGTCCCTGAGTCTGTCCAGGTTGCTGTGACCTTCAGTGGGCCCTGGATCCTGACCTCTCCCGTGTTCTGGCTACTCTCTCTCTGCCTCCATGAGGCACTGACCATCTACTGACATCTTTAACACAACTCCACTTCTTCATGTGGACTCATATTAAAACCAACCTTGGCCCAGACTCATTCACCAGCTAACGCCTTGCTCATTGCTTACATTTAAATACCTTGAAAAGTGTGAGTCTTTGCTCTTTCAGTTCCCTAATCACCAGCCTTCCACTACTGGGTTACTCTCACTAAGGAGGGGCCGATCTTTCTCTTGTCAAAGTCACTGGAATTTGGTATCACTTTATTCATTGCCTTAGCTTCACTTCATCTACTTTGAAATTTCTTTTTCCTTCACTTCACTACACACACACACATACACACTGCTTCCAGTGTAGGCTGTCTTCTAAGACATCAGTGTGGACCTAGTTGCTCAGGTCCTAATTCTCCTCTTTTAGTCGCTGTTTACATTTACCAACTCATCAGGTTTCTGATACCATCCTCATATTTGGCCATTTCTCTTCAGCCCCGTGGCAACTCCCATTCCTAGACCACTGTATTCTCTTACCACTGTGACCCCTGTGGCTGGTGATCTTAACTCACTCTTAACACCATCCTCACCAAAACATCATCCCACACCCTGCAGGGAAGGTAGTTTTAAAAGCGCCCATCTACTGATGAGCATTGAATGACTTTATGCTGCATTCTGTATATATAGAATGCAGTGTACATACAGACACAAACACACATATGTGTGTATATGTATATATATATATATCTCAAATAATTTTAAGGTATATTTTTTATGTTTGTGAAGATATAAGATTACTTTGCCGACTAAGGTTCGTCTAGTCAAGGCTATGGTTTTTCCTGTGTTCATGTATGGATGTGAGAGTCGAACTGTGAAGAAGGCTAAGTGCCAAAGAATTGATGCTTTTGAACTGTGGTGTTGGAGAAGATTTTTGAGAGCCCCTTGGACTGCAAGGAGATCCAACCAGTCCATTCTGAAGGAGATCAACCCTGGGATTTCTTTGGAAGGAATGATGCTAAAACTGAAACTCCAGTACTTTGGCCACCTCATGTGAAGGGTTGACTGATTGGAAAAGAATCTGATGCTGGGAGGGATTGGGGGCAGGAGGAGAAGGGGATGACTGAGGATGAGATGGCTGGATGGCATCACGGACTCGATGGGCGTGAGTCTTAGTGAACTCCAGGAGATGGGGATGAACAGGGAGGCCTGGCATGCTGCAATTCATAGGGTAGCAAAGAGTCAGATATGACTGAGTGACTGAATTGAACTGAACTAAAGATGACTATATGCAGAAATGAAATGGAGGAGAATCATTTTGAAACTGATGATGAGAAATGGTGACAGAGGGAAGCCCTTCTGGTGAGGGCTCAGTGGTAAAGAACCTGTCTGCCAATGCAAGAGTCCAAGACTCGATCCCTGGGTCAGGAAGGTCTGCTGGAAAAGGAAATGGCAAACCACTCCAGTATTCTTGCCTGGGAAATCCCATGGACAGAGGAGCCTGGTGGGCTACAGTCCATGGGGTCACGAGAGTTAGACTCAACTTAGCAACTAAACCACCACCCTCTGGCGAAATTCATGGGAAAAAGAGATGAGAAATAGCATGTTGTGTTTGTGGCAGGCAAAACAAATGAGTTTACGTGGACGGAAGGGACAGGTTTCAGCGTATTGAGAAATGAGGCCTAAAAGATAGGGAGAGATTTGGTGGCAGAAGCTCTAGGGAGCTGGCGAGCGGTTTGGGGTGACTATGAGAGTCCTGGGAGTGGGTGCGGCTATTCCGAGAAGCAGCGCAGTGTGGAAGCGCTGACTAGAGAGGCCTTCTAGTTGTTAATGGGGCTGGATGGGGAGCAAGCTGGAAAGAGGACCAGCTTCTGTTATGTGACCCTGTACTGAGGAGAAGGGAGGCCCAGAATCTACAATAATAGGGATTATGGTGAAACATAAGAAAAAGGACCCGAAGAATGGTGTGATTTAATCCTGGATAAGCTTTCAAGTGAGCCTCTGGCATCTTAGCTCCCAGAGACTTGTCTAGACACAGGTGCCTGCATGACGTGACTTTCTGGGGGTTCTTTGAGTCCTGAGATCTGCATCCTGTCCAGTAACCTTCTGTTGCCAAAGTAATTTGACAGGATGCCCTCATCATTTCAGGTGTTGAGAGCACTGGCATGTCCCCAAAGGGCTATCTGGGCAGAGTCTGGGTAAGTAGGACTTGGCTGAGCATGTGTGCTTTGAAATAACTACAGAAATAAGCCCCGGAACATACTAACAATCGTCACCGACTACGAAAGAAGCAATACTGTGCAGACAGCGTTTGGGAAGCACTTATTTTTCTGTTTCTCTTGAAATTTATTTCATCTAAGAAAGGTAGAAATTATGTAGAGATTAACCTGTTATATGTACTTTCCATTAACAACTTATATTCATAAGAGTGTCCTCTGGGGAACAGTCAATGCTGTCTCTAAGGTGGCACCACATTTGAGTTTTTACGCCCTTTTGGTTTGCATAAGCATATCCAAATAGCAAAGGAGAAAAATAAACTCCACAATTAGCAATCTTGGTCTGTTTTCTTCTGAAGCATAATAGCTGTATATTAAAATCATCCATCTTCCGCTGTGTTAGAGTCCTAACAATAATACATCCATAAGAATGCCTGCTCAAATTATATTGAATCTGTCGCTGGATTCCTCCTTCTTGGCAAAGTTGGTATTGTGTTTATTTGGTTCACACTTTAAAAATATGTATTAAAAATTAGTAAACTTGGATTTCATGACTTTGTAAGAGGACTTCCAGTCCTTGTGGCCATCAAGGAAACAGAACTCCATCAGAGCCATTCATGATTCACCCAGGGATCTTGATGCTTCGCGTACCACTACACTCCATTGCAGGAAAAGGCATGGTCCCACTTCTGTTATATTTTTTAACATTGTTGTGGGGTACTTGAGCAGCTGGACACCAGGCTGACTCCTGACCTGTTTTCATTTCCTCATGAAAATGTGCAGGACTTATTTCATGAAAATTGTTTCATGTGTATTCATTAGTGTATTCATTCTCCCCCCCCCACCCCAATATAACCAGTGTGTCTAAAGTAAGACTTCAAGCACATGCTGTGATTGTCCTTATTTTTTATTCAGTTTCTTCTTTCCCAGCCCCTTATTGGCACCTGACCTCTGTTCTAGTGATGCCTCTATTTAGGAGTAAAATATAGGAAAACATTGAGGAGACATTTTTGTCCTCAGTTCTCCAATTTTGTCTTCATACAAGTCATAAAGCAATTTTCTTTCTTATCTAAATAGCATCCACATAGCTCTGATATAGGGATTCATCTTTTGAAGTTTTTGTACCCATTCCTTCAAGTATTATCCAACAGCATTTTATTACGATTACTGTCAAAACTGGCAATGAAACCTATTCACAAAGTTCATATCAACTCCAGAGTCAAGAACCTCTTCTGATTCCTACTTTTGCTCCTACTGGTAAAACTAAGCAGTTGGGCTGTTGTTCCCTAAGAAATTTGGAAGGAACTCTCAGGTCCAGAAAGGATCTGAGACAGCCAGATGGATCTTCACCTGCCCCAGCAGTGACAGGCAGGTACCTGGACACACAGCGGCCTTCAGAGCATGCCCTTTCAGGCAGCAAGAGCTAAACCCCATGGAGTGTTGATGTGCCTGCACAGAAGCGGCAGCAGTGTCCCTGCTGAGGCAACTAAAGAGGACACTCTGACCTCAGCCTGGTGCATCCCAGGAGCAGGGGCACCATCTTCTTCTTCCCCTCGTCCTGCCCTGGGCACCATCAGCTCATCCCATCTGTGGGTCCAGATCCCTATTTATGAGCAGGAGTTAGAACAGCCCTTCACTGCCATGATCGCTCCAGTGAATCATCACAGGAGGTGAAGACTCTATCATTAAAAAAAGTGCCTCCACACGTAGATATGTCTGCAGATCAATAGGGCTTCCTGTGTGCAGACGAGGTTGAAAGACCAGCTTTCTCATCTGTCACATCAACATCTCAGCCAGGTCCTGACCCAGTCCTGGCAGTCTCCAAACACACAGCTCCAAGTCTTCCCAGCCTGGCACAACTGTTTCCTAGAATCCCCCAGAGATATTCTTAGATGCTTTTTTCCTTTCAAGAAGGAAGGACGAGCCTACTAAAATAACATTAACTTTGAACTTGATTGCCTACCAGGCTTTACAGAGCAATACAGATGGGATGAGAGTGATCTTTCTTTTAGGGGAGATGTATTATTATTATATTACATCCGGGAGTGATATTTGAGATGTCTAAAAGCTGCTGGTCCTCACCTCTGGATGCTGTTTTCAAATAATAAGTAAGAACCAGAATCCATCCTAATGCCTATAAGAAAGCTTGGCACCTTCAGAAAAGTTACATTAATAATATCTATGAAACCTCTGGGCTGCTATTAAGTTATTGCTTCAGCAGAGTTGATTCATGCTGCTAGAACTGACTCAGCAGAGCAAATTATATATATATATATATTTTGAGAGAACTTTATGAAGCACATTCAGGGCTCAGAACACAGGAGAGGTTGTGTGAAGCTTACACCCACAAAAAGTGTTTCCCTTAGGGTAGGAGTTCTTACTCAGAGATATCGGATCCCAGAAGCTCTGAGCATCTGCAAATACCCAGAAATCCCATGCAGACATTTCTGCTTCAGTTTCCATGGATAGCTTTCTGCAGCATCAACCACTCCCCCTGGGGGTGGGTAAGCAAGGCTGTGAAGGAGACTTTTTTTTTTGCTTGTCTTTTGCATCTCTACTGTCCCATTCACAACTTCCACAACCTTGGGCAAATTTCTTAACCCATCTGAAGCTTAGTTTTCTCCTGTCTTCTCCTGTGTTGTAAATGAAGTAGTAAACTGATATGCTCAGCATTCAGCCTGGTTTTCAGTCAGTGGTCCACAAGTGTAGGCTTATGGTGGTTCTCTTTTGCTATTCGCAGAGGGGTCCACAAGTCAGTGGACACTGAGGGCTCTGATCCCCAGTGAGTCCAAAGCTGAGGGTCACATTTTACCTCCTATCACAACTTAAACTACAGTGTCCTAGTGGTAAGAGATCGTGAGAGTTCCTTTCAGGCCCCAGGAAATCACGGTGCTTTCTGCACACACAGAAACTCGTAATAAAAATTAACAATAGTAAATGCTCTTCTCAGAGGCAAGAATTCCAGCAATGCTCTCAGGAAGAAAGGTTACCTGCTTTAATACTAGAACATAGGGTTGATAATTAGAAGGACTACACAAGAGCTATTACATCTTAGGCTGCTTATCAACAGTAACAAAGAATGAATTCTAAAAATCTAGCTGATGCTGACTGGCCACAGGTAGGGTCCCTCGTGTGCATTCCTGATGGCAGGAATGGACCGAGGTCCACACCTCTGGCAAAAGCTGTCCTCCGTCTTTCCTGGTACCAGCTATGGGGTGGCACTTCCATCAGCGCATCTTAGCTCCTGATGGTAGCCTGTGCCAGGCATTGGCCATAGCCACTGGCACCTCACTCTTGCCTGGCGCATTTCTTACACATGAAGCAAAGACACACTGAATAGCTACATGACTCCCCTGGTGCCAGTGGTAAAGAAGCCACCTGCCAGTGCAGGAGACATAAGAGATGTGGGTTCAGTCCCTGGGTTGGGAAGATCCTCTGGAGGAGGAAATGGCAACCCACTCTTGCCTGGAAAATCCTCATGGACAGAGGAGCCTGGTGGGCTACAGTACACGGGGTCGCAAAGAGTCAGACACAACTGAGTACACACAGCATAGAGAAAGAGGCAGGCAGAGAAAATGACGTCTCCAGTAATGCTCTCCCGCCCCCCCATTACTGACCACACTTGGAGTGTGTTTGTCTTCTTTAAAGCTTGGACGTGTATGCTTTCATTGTGATTGCTTAAAGGAAGAAGAGGAAAATGTGATCACTCCTCTTTTTGCTATTCTTACTTAGTAAGTTTCTGCTCTTACAGCCCTTGATGACAAATCTCTTGAAGATCTGAGAGGCAGAATCTCTACCTAAGTAACAATGCCAGCAGTCTAACAGATCTGCACAACAGAAAAGCAGCTGCACAACTGGAGTGAGAATCATGATGCTGTAAAATGTGCTGCAGATGCGCTGGGGATGAACCACGGGTCGGGACCAGTGCTCCTCAGCGCCCAGCGTTTTGGCCACGAGGTTGTTACCGCCCACGTTCTGACAGCACTAAGGCTACACGGCATGGATACAGAGCTCCCAGCACATTCTTTCTTCGCAGTCTGAGCAGAAATGGGTTTTGCTGAGACTGAGTTCTAAAAATTCTGCATGTGAACCCTGATTCATCAGCTCTTTCTGCCCTGTTCCTGCAAATTTCAGAAGGTGTTGATCTGATCAAGGACACCGTGAGCTCGGGGTGGCTCTCCCTTTTACGTACCGTTTCAGAGACTCAGCTTTGACGTCGACACTCTGAAACGGCCAGAGCGACAGAATCAGTGGCAAACGATGATGGGATCTGCCCAGAGCTCTGCGCTGCTCCTGAGGCCGGTGGTTTTCAGCCGTGGCTGGTCCCGCAGGCCCTCTCTCAGGGCCGGCTTGGCTCTGTCTAGAGCGGGCTTTGGTGGCTGTATGTGAGTAGACACTTTGGTATTTGGTGATTGAGGCCAAAGATGCAGATAGACAGCAGACGAGATACAGGGCCCCCAGGAACAAAGATCATCCAGCCCCCCTGTCAGCAGTAATGAGACTGGGGAGCACGGTCACCCTGAGGTCCTTGGGAACTGAAAGTGGTTATCTCCCACGTGAGCCTACAACTGACATTTGCAGTCTACTGTTCTGAAACTTTTCTACATTTTGTAATTATGTGGTTGTTTCACACTATTTCAAAAAGAATCTGTTATTAGCCATTTGGGTTAATTATTTGAAACTATAGAAAAAACGAAAATTTCATGAGTTCTGAAGCCAATTGTCAAAAAAAATGGTCTTTGAAAACACAATGGTCCACACAAGTTACAACGTAAACATAAAATAAAAGTGGTTACACAGTATCTTTCCTAGACTAAAATAAGCAACAGTGGAAAAACAAAGCTACTTAGCAAGACATTTTCTAGAAAATGATTCAAAAAAGGATACTTTTCTTAGCATTTCCCCCAGATATAACAGTGGGTAGCCCTTTCATTTCTTTTGTAAGATTTAACTTGTGACTCTCCTATTCAGTTTTATAGGAACATAGAAACTGTAAAATCTGGAGGAAGTGTCTGAAGATATGTGATTGTCCCTGACAATGGGAGAAAGAATAATGAATAAGGTTCCTTATTCACCCATTCCTGGAGGGAACCTCAAATTTTGTGTGCTCACCAGAGGTCCGGAAAAGCTGAGGGCAGAAGGAGAAGAGGGCATTAGAGGATGGCCCCATGGACTGCAGCATGCCAGGCTTCTCTCTCTGTCCCTCACCATCTCTCAGAATTTGCCCAAGTTCATGTTCCTTGCATCAATGATGCCATCCAGCCATCTCATCCTCTGATGCCCTCTTCTCCTGCCCTTGGTCTTTCCCAGGATCAGGGACTTTCCTAACGAGCCATCTGTTTGCAACCCAGATGACCAAAATACTGGAGCTTCAGCTTCAGCCTCAGTCCTTCCAGTGAATATTCAGGGTCGATCTTCCTAAGATTGACTTGTTTGGTCTTTTTGCTGTCCAAGGAGCTTTCAGGAGTCTTCTCTAGTACCACAGTTTGAAAGCATCATTTCTTTTGGTGTTCTGCCTTTACAGTCCAGTTTTCACAATCATACATCAAAACTTATAAAATGGAAAATTTAAATATTACTAATTATGCTTATAGAGTTTATAATTGACACTGACAGGTATTTTGCCAGTCCCTGGGATTTCTGTATAAATATGAAGGGTAAACTATATGTGTACAGTCATGTTGAAACATTTCATCAAAAGAAATTAGAGGAAATAAAATCTGCTTTTAGAAAAACTAAAAGTGCCTTGAAATATATAAGAATCAATGTGATTCATAGAGGTCTTGAGTCAATAATCAATTTAGAAATCATGTTTTAACAAAATAACCACCAGGATCTAGGTGGTTTTAAGCCTCTTATCAACGATGGTGGCTTTTCCATATTCAGGATTCATCAGACACTGCCTCTGGTTCTTTGAACTGAGAAAGTCTCACACACGGATTGTGGAAAGTCGTGGAAGCCCATTGTTCCTTTGATCTGTGGTAGAAAGTTGATGAACCTGTCTCAGGAGCCTGGATTCCACCCTTTGAATCCCAGCACGTGGCAGTGGAATTGAAGGCAGATTTACTCTGCACTTATTAAACTAAATTACCATCAAAATTAAGAGGAAAAAGAGAAATAATTTATTGGGCTAGAAATTCCATTTATTCCTCCAAAAGGTTTGCTTGATAAAAGCATTACAGAATCAAACGTGGAAAGGTCAGGAAGATATTATTTGCTTTGTTAGGTTTCACTGGGTCATCTCTCGTCAGGACCCTTGCCTTCCTGATTAACTTGCATGATTTATTTTCCCTACTCTTCCTGGAGCTAAATTTAAATAATAGCAATTACAACCTAGGTCCATATTTTAGAAGAAGTGGCGTAACCAGCTCACATAGTCGAAGATGACTGTCAGGAATCCTTCCCCGTCCCCAAATTATAAACAGTGGTGATTATTAGAATGATGCTAGGGTTTGCATTTCAGGGTTCTTCAATAATAAAAAAAAGGAGCACAAAAATAAATAAAATAATTAGCATCTAATTGTTTCTATTGCCACATTACAATTGTTTAAAGAAATCAATTAACAAAAGTGTATCCTAGAACTCTTTCTAAACAATGTCTGGATAAGTACTTAGTAAAACAGTGCCGTGTGCAGCCTGCTATTCACTGAACTACTCTCTGTGTATAAAGAATGTTTTCCACTTTGAAGCTGAGTCCATCTTTAGGTTTCTGTCCCTTTAACATGAAAAACCCAGGCTCAAAATCCAAGAAAATACAATTCAAACATTATTCCTCTTTCATATCTGAATCAGGAAGCATTGTAAATCTACATAGCAGGGGAAATAATAGATTTGATTATGGTTTTTGTCAATTTATTTCCCCCCAATTAAGCTCTGTTTCACCATCTCTTGTCTAATCTCTGTATGAACCTCCTCCTTTCTGGCCTTGAGCCAAGAGCAAGATAAACCAGCAAATACACACACAGAGACTCAAAACATGCTACGAGCTGTGCAAGATGAGACTAGAAAGTTACAAGAGGAAAGGAGAAGCAAGATGGAGGAGGAGGTTCTCCTGAGATGGAGTGTGAGAAGGGGACCTCCATCTCTATGATGGAGAGACGTTCAGCTCATTGGATCCATGGGTCAAAGCTGCCAAATAATGCATATCCAGAGCCACAAAATGTAATAGACGTGGCATCATAGAGAAGCACTTTCACGTGAAAGACTAGTGTGAACACCTGTGCCCTTAGGAAGAGTTTTGTAAGAAAAGCTATGACAAACCTAGACAGCATATTGAAAAGCAGAGACATCACTTTGCCAACAAAGGTCTCTGTCGTCAAAGTTGGTTTATTTTTCCAGTAGTCATGTACAGACATGAGAGTTGGACCATTAAGAAGGCTGAGTGCTAGTATACTGTATTGAGAGAATGGCACTGAAACATGTATAATAACATATATGAAATGAATCGCCAGTCCAGGTTCCATGCATGATACTGGATGCTTGGGGCTGGTGCACTGAGATGATCCAGAGGGATGGAACAGGGAGGGAGGAGGGAGGGGGTTTAGTACTGAAGAATTGGTGGGTTTGAACTGCGGTGCTAGAGTAGACTCTTGAGAGCCCCTTGGACAGTATGGAGATCAAATGAGTCAGTTCTAAAGGAAATCAATCCTGAATATCTGTTGAAGGACTGATGCTGAAGCTGAAGCTCCAACACTCTGGCCACTTGACGTGAAGAACTGACCCATTGGAAAAGACCCTGATGCTGGGAAAGATTAAGGGCAAGAGGAGAAGGGGGTGACAGAGGATAAGATGGTTGAATGGCATCACTGACTCAACGGACATGAGTCTGAATGAACTCTGGGAGCTGGTGATGGACAAGGAGGCCTGGCGTGCTTCGATTCAGGGGTTGCAAAGAGCTGGACACGGCTGAGCGCCTGAACTGAGCTGGCCCTGCTAACCCCAGGTTTCAGTGTAGGTCTAAACACGCACCTCACAGCCTCTCACTCAGTGTGATAAAGCCAACCTGTAGGCATCAGTCTGATTAACTGTAAGACAAGAAGCCAGTAATTAGACAAGTGAACTTTTCTGATGTGGTTTGGATCGCTACTTATGTCCAAAGAGGAAAAAATAAGCAGTTAAAAATTGACCAGGGAAGCCCAGGTCCATCTCTTGACCCAGTCCAGGGGCGGAGGTCCAGGCCTCGGCGGTCCGGCTGCACTTTATCTCCTGAGGAAACTAGCAGAAACTTAGTGCAGGTGTGTGTGTCCGTCGCTCAGTCGTGTCCGACTCATTGTGGCCCCGTGGACTGTAGCCCACCAGGCTCCTCTGTACACGGGATTTTTCAGGCAAGAAAAATGGAGTGGGTGGCCATTTCCTCCTGCAGGGGATCTTCCCGACTCAGGGATCAAACCTGCATCATCTGTGTTGGCAGGCAGAGAATTCTTGACTGCCGAGCCACCTGGGAAGCCCATAGAGCCTTAGTAGCCTGGTTTAAAAACCAGAGGCACAGGTGGCATGTCTTCTGACTCACCCCTTTCCAGCCCTGCTCCTCCAGGGAAGTACACAGCTCACTGTGGAGGTAGCTCCTGGGCCCAGACCCGAGACTCCACATCCTACTGACTCGAGTCACAAGATGCAGCAGAGCTGAGATTCATTCACACGGTTCAAGAAAGAGCAAAAGCTATTTCCTAACAAACTTCCAGATGTCTATGCTTAAAGGGTGTAGTTTCAGAAGAAGAAGAAAAATTAAATAGTAAGTCATGTGCCACCTATGAATTAAGTTCACTGTATGCAGCGAGTACTCTCAGGCCAGGCAGAGGAACAGCAGCGCGCTGGGCAGTGCAGAGCCTCATCTTTAAGAAGTGGCCAGAGCCACAGGGCATGGAGATGTCAGCAAAGCACATCTATGAGGGGGAGAGCAGGGTGCAGGGCCACACTGTGGGGGCCTCGCCACATCTGAGAACAGGGATGACCTTCCCGTGCATTAAGGACAGCAGGTGAGGTGGCACGGGCAACGGAGCGACTGAGCCACAGGAGCCACAGGTGGCCCAAGCCCTCCGCCTGTCCATCTCGCCCTCTAAGCCCCCCGTGTAACCATTACCAACGGCGAGGTCCCTGGCATGATGTGACACTCTTGCTCACAGTTTGTGTAAATGTGAAGACAGTATAGACACTGCACACACACACACACACACACACACACACACACAGCCTTCTAATTGGGATTTGGTAGTTTACAGGTTTTACAAGAGGGAAAACAGTGGCCAGTAACTATGCTTTATCAGTCCTAGTTAGATATCACTGTTCAGAGTAATCCTGATTGTAGGAAAAAGACGCAGAATTAATGCCGCAGCAAAAGCAGAGGCAGAGGAAGGAATGGAGTGGAGGCAGGGGCTGGTGTGGGCGGGAAAGGACGAGCGCTCAGCAGACTCCAGCCGGGAGCAGCCTTCACATCCCCCAGGCTAATCTCACTTACAGTATCTCCTTTTGTTTCAGGCAAGAACCTTGGCTTTAAACCCTTCATCATGAGGAACTTATATTCTCTCAAACAAATTGCTGTATTAGTTAAAACTCTGGTGCTGTCATAAAAACAGACATGTATCTCCAGTTTCATCCACCTCATTAGAACTGATTCAAATGTATTGTTTTTAATGGCTGAGTAACATGTACACCCATGGTAAATTCATGTTGATGTATGGCAAAACCAATACAATATTGTAAAGTAATTAGCCTCCAATTAGAATAAACTTAAAAAAAAAACCCAGACATATAGACCAAAGGAACAGAACAGAGGACCCAGAAATAAACCCACATAGCTGCACAGGACTGGTGTTTGTCAAGGTGCCCAAAACACTCAATGTCGAAAGGACAGATGCTGCTGGGAAAACTAGATATCCACATGAAAAAAGACTGGAGTCGGACCCATTACCTTACACCCTAAATAAAAAGACTTAAAACTGAAACTGCAAAACTTGTAGAATAAAACATAAGGGAAAACTTCACTGCACTGGACTTGGTGGTAATTTCTTGGATATTAGCCAAAAGCACAAGTAACAAAAGTAAAATTAGACAGACGGGACTGTATGTTACAGCAAATCTTCTGCAAAGCAAACATATCACAATGAACAAGCAACTTACAGAATGGAAGGCAATATTTTCATACCACATATATGATCAGAGATGAAAATGTAAAATACAGAAGGAACTCCTACAACTCAATAATAAAATTAAAAAAACAAAAAACACCCACCTGAAAAATTAGCAAAGGACTTAAACAGAAATTTCTCCATAAGAGACATGCAAATGGTCAAAAGTTAATTTGGCAAAACCAATACAATATTGTAAAGTAATTAACCTCCAATTTAAATAATTAAATTTATATTAAAAAACATTTAAGAAATTAAAAAAAGAAAAGTTGTTCAACATCACTAATCAGAGAAATGCAGATCCAAACTGCAAAAAGATATCATCTCTCACCTGTAAGAATGGCTATTTTTTAAAGGTAAGTTTGGGCAAAACTGGAGAGAAACTGTGTGGAGAAACTGGAGCCCCCAGCACTGCTGGTAGGAATGTACAATGGTACATTCTCTATGAAAATCAGTGCAGAGATTCTTCAAAAAATTAAAACAGAACTAGGATTTGATCCAGAAATCCTGCTTTTGGGTATATATCCAAATTCAACAAAATAAGGACCCCAAAGAAACATCCGCCCTCTGGTGTTCATTATAGCATTACTGCCAGTAACCAGGAAATGGAGACAATGCAATATCCACTGATAAATGAACGCGTAAAGAAAATGCGGTGTATGCATAAAACAAGGTATTACTCAGCCTTAAAAATAAGGAGGAAATACTGCTGTTTGTGACAACAAATGAACCCAGAGGACTTCTAAGTGTGAAGAGCTAGTCGCAGAAGAACAAACACTATACGACTCCTTATACAAAGGCTCTAAAACAGTCAGTTTGGAGACGCAGAGTAGAGTGGGGGCTTCCGGGCTGCCGGGAGGGGAAGGCCAGGCGGCTACTCTGTTGGTAGAAGGCAGTGAAGCCTCGCGTGTTTCCTTCATGGGGTCACAGAGAGTTGGCCACAACTGAGCAACTGAACACACACAGTGTGGCTCGGTACACCGCTGCTACTGCTTCCAGTGTGAGAGATTAAAACATCCGAGAGACGCGCTGCAGGACACGGCGCCTGTAGTTAACAGTACTGTGTGCGCGTGCTCAGTGCTGAGGAACGGCTGAGTTTTTGCTCCTGCGTCCATGGGATTTCCCAGGCAAGAATACTGGAGTGGTTGGCCATTTCCTCCTCCAGCGGATCTTCCTGACCCAGAGACTGAACTCGAGTCTCCTGCTCTGCAGATGGATTCTTTACCACCGAGCCTCCTGGCAAGCCTAACGATACTGTTCTGTGCACTTAAAGTTTGCTGAGGACGGGTCCTAGCTCTTGTCACAAACACACACAAAGGGGCTAAGGGCACTTTAGGAAGCGGCGGGTGTGTCTATTCCTTGCCTGTAGTGATGCTCTCATGGGCTTATACATACATAAGACTCACCGGATCCTAAAAAATACATGCAGGGTTCTATGTACTCAGTTCAGTTCAGTTGCTCAGTCGTGTCTGACTCTTTGCGACCCCATGAATCACAGTACGCCAGGCCTCCCTGTTCATCCGCATCTCCCGGAGTTCACTCAGACTCACGCCATCAAGTCCGTGATGCCATCCAGCCATCTCATCCTAGATAAACCTGTTTTGAAAACGCCACTCATATTTTTTTAAAAGACCACAGAGTGATAGCCACGCTCTTCATCCTTGTAGTCACCCTCTTTGTTCTGCTGAAGAAAGTGAAGGTTAAGTATTTAATCCGGTAGAGGAAGTATGGACCTAAAAACTCATTCCCAGTGCCCCTGCTCTTTCTACTCTCTAAAGAATATTGAAAGTCAAACAAAACAGACACACCCCAACCCAGAACTGCATCACAGAGGCAGACTGCATTAGAGTTGACGCAGCACCATCTTTCTGTTGGACAGGTCATTATTTTATATATATGTGTGTGTGTGTGTGTGTGTGTGTGATTCTTGTCTCCAGACTCACAGTCTCTTCCACTTGGACATATGTCTTTCTCTGCAAACATAAAAATATGACCAGACGACTTCTCTGCTTAGGACTTTCAGTGGCTCCCGCATTTCTTCAAAAAAACACAACACACAGTTGACCTTGACCACCACGGGAGGAGTGTGGGCCAGGCTTAGGGGCTCCAATCCTCTACAAAGAGTGGGAAACCCACATGCAGCTGGCAGCTGGCCCTCCTCATCAGCGGTTCCTCCCTATACACTCTTCAGTATCCTCGCATTCAGCCACCCAGGGATCACACAGTGCCGTGTGCTTTCTCCTGTGAAACCACACAGTTCAAACCGTGTTGTTGAAAAAATGTAGAGCCTTTGACTGTGTAGATCACAATCAACTGTGGAAAATTCTGAAAGAGATGGGCATACCAGACCACCTGACCTGCATCTTGAGAAATCTGTATGCAGGTCAGGAAGCAACAGTTAGAACTGGACATGGAACAACAGACTGATTCCAGATAGGAAAAGGAGTACGTCAAGGCTGTGTATTGTCACCCTGCTTATTTAACTTCTATGCAGAGTACATCATGAGAAATGCTGGACTGGAAGAAACACAAGCTGGAATCAAGACTGCCAGGAGAAATATCAATAACCTCAGATATGCAGATGGCACCACCCTTACAGCAGAGAGTGAAGAGGAACTCAAAAGCCTCTTGATGAAAGTGAAAGAGGAATGTGAAAAAGTTGGCTTAAAGCTCAACATTCAGAAAACTAAGATCACGGCATCTGGTCCCATCACTTCATGGGAAATAGATGGGGAAACAGTGGAAACAGTGACAGACTTAATTTTTGGGAGCTCCAAAATCACTACAGATGGTGACTTCTTGATGAAAGTGAAAGAGGAATGTGAAAAAGTTGGCTTAAAGCTCAACATTCAGAAAACTAAGATCACGGCATCTGGTCCCATCACTTCATGGGAAATAGATGGGGAAACAGTGGAAACAGTGACAGACTTAATTTTTGGGAGCTCCAAAATCACTACAGATGGTGACTGCAGCCATGAAATTAACAGGAGCTTACTCCTTGGAAGAAAAGTTATGACCAACCTAGATAGCATATTCAAAAGCAGAGACATTACTTTTCCAACTAAGGTCCATCTAGTCAAGGCTATGGTTTTTCTAGTAGTCATGTATGGATGTGAGTGTTGGATTGTGAAGAATGCTGAGTGCCAAAGAATTGATGCTTTTGAACTGTGGTGTTGGAGAAGACTCTTGAGAGTCTTTTGGACTGTAAGGAGATCCAACCAGTGCATTCTGAAGGAGATGAGCCCTGGGATTTCTTTGGAAGGAATGATGCTCAAGCTGAAACTCCAGTACTTTGGCCACCTCATGAGAAGAGTTGACTCATTGGAAAAGACTCTGATGCTGGGAGGGATTGGGGGCAGGAGGAGAAGAGGATGACAGAGGAGGAGATGGCTGGATGGTATCACTGACTTGATGGACGTGAGTCTGAGTGAACTCCAGGAGTTGGTGATGAACAGGGAGGCCTGGTGTGCTGCGGTTCATGGGGTCGCAGAGAGTTGGACACGACTGAGTGACTGAACTGAACTGACTGCTCTTTTGCCCAATGTTCATTGGTTCAGTTTAAGCACCTTTCAATATGCTCTGCAAAGTTCCGGGTGCTTCTGGTATTAGGAGGATATGACGGGCTCTGACTTCAAGGGCCTTTTTATTTAATGTTAGAAGACAGACATGCAGACACAACTGCCAGGCAGTGTGGCACCTGGGAAAGTAGAAATGCATGGTGTGTTATGTGACTCCAAAGAGGAAATACCCATTCATGGAGCACCGAGAGAAGGTCGGATGCGGACTGAGGAGTAGCAAGAGGAGGAGTCAGCCAGTCACAGGATGGTGAAACAGGCACACCCAGCAGCTGGAAGCCAGGACAGGGGCTGCAGGAAGGGAAAAGCCTTGAGCTATGGGTGGAGATGACAAACAGATGGTTTTCCTCTCTGCCCAGACTCATCTCTTCCCGGTCCCGCCCGTTCTCTCTGCAGTCACTCACAGCTGCAGCACGTCCAGGCCTCCCTTCACGTCTCTGCACCTTGGCTGTGCTGTTAATTCTGCCTGAAATATCTTATGTCATCCCCAGGGGTTTTCTCACACAATTTTTCTCCTTAAAGGGATACGCTTGAAACCTCTCCCTTCTGAAACATCACTTGAATTATTTCACCAAGTGCATCACTTCATTCCTTGAGTAGACTCTGTGCCTGTCTCTGTTGTTTACCTGCTACCTGATTAGGTGCTGTTGTTCAGTTGGTCGGTCATGTCCATATCTTTGCGACCCCATGGGCTGCAGCACACCAGGCTTTCCTCTCCTGTACCATCTCCTGAAGTTTGCTCAAACTCATTTCTATTAAGCCAGTGATGCCATCCAAACATCTCATCCACTGTCATCCCCTTCTCCTCCTGCCTTCAGTCTTTCACAGCATCAGGGTCTTTTCCAGTGAATCAGTTCTTTGCATCAACTGGCCAAAGTATTGAAGCTTCAGCTTCAGCCTCAGTCCTTTCAATATTCAATCAGTCCTTCCTGAAATATTTAGGACTGATTTCCTCTAGGATTGACTGATTTGCTCTCCTTACTGTTCAAGGGACTCTCATCTTCTCCAACACCACAGTTCAGAAGCATCAATTCTTTGGTGCTCAGCTTTCTTTATGGCCCAGCTCTTACATCCATACATGACTACTGGAAAAACCATAGCTTTAACTATATGGACCTTTGACAGCAATGTAACAGCTGTACTTTTAATATCCTGTATAACTTCGTCATAGTTTTTCTTCCAAGGAGCTAGTGTCTTTTAATTTCATGGCTGCAGTCACCAACTGCAGTGATTCTGGAGCCCAAGAAAATAAAGTCTGTCACTATTCCCATTGTTTCTCCATCTATTTACCATGAAGTGATGGGAATAGATGCTATGATCTTTTTTTATTTGAATGTTGAGTTTAAGCCAGTTTTTTCACTCTCTTTCACTTTTATCAAGAGGCTCTTTAGCTCTTCTTCAGTTTCTGCATTAAGAGTGGTATCATCTGCATATCTGAGGTTATTGATATTTCTCCTGGCAATCTTGATTCCTGCTTCTGCTTCATCCAGTTCAGCATTTTGCATGATGTACTCTGCATATAAGTTAAATAAGCAGGGTGACAATATACATTCTTGATGTACTCCTTTCCCAACTTGAAACCAGTCAATTGTTCCATGTCCAGTTCTAATTGTTGCTCTTTGATCTGCATACAGGTCTCTCAGAAGCCAGATCAGGTGGTCTGGTATTCCATCTTTTGAAAATTTTTCCATAGTTTGTTGTGATCCACATGGTCAAAGGCTTTAACATGGTCAATGAAACAGTAGTAGATATTTTTCTGGAATTCTCTTGATTTTTCTATGATCCAACACATGTTGGCAATTTGATCTCTGTTTCCTCTGCCTTTTTTAAATCCAGCTCAAACATCTGAAAGTTCTCAGTTAATGTACTTTGGAAGCATAACTTGGAGAATTTTGAGCATTACTTTGCCAGCATGTGGAATGAGGGCAACTATGCAGTAGTTTGAACATTCTTTGGCATTGCCTTTCTTTGAGATTGGAATGAAAACTGACCTTTTCCAATCCAGTGGCCACTGCTGAGTTTTCCAGATTTGCTGGCATATTTAGCAGAGTACTTTAACAACATCATCTTTTAGGATTTGAAATAGCTCAGCTGGAATTCCATCACCTCTGCTAGCTTTGTTTGCAATGATGCTTCTAAAGGCCCACTTGAATTTGCACTCCAGGATGTCTTACTCTAGGTGAGTGGTCACACCTTCATGGTTATCTGGGTCATTAAGACCTTTTCTGTATAGTTTTTCTGTGTATTCTTGCTGTCTCTTCTTCAAATCTTCTGCTTCAGTTCAGTTCACTTCAGTCACTCAGTCGTGTCTGACTCTTTGTGATCCCATGAATTGCAGCACGCCAGGCCTCCCTGTCCATCAACAACTCCCAGAGATCACTCAAACTCATGTCCATCGAGTCGGTGATGCCATCCAGCCATCTCATCCTCTGTTTTCCCCTTCTTTTCCTGCCCCCAATCCCTCCCAGCATCAGAGTCTTTTCCAATCACTCAATACTTTGCATGAGGTGACCAAAGTATTGGAGTTTCAGCTTTAGCACCATTCCTTCCAAAGAACACCCAGGACTGATCTCCTTCAGAATCGACTGGTTGGATCTCCTTGCAGTCCAAAAGACTCTCAAGAGTCTTCTCCAACACCACAGTTCAAAAGCATCAATTCTTCAGCGCTCAGCTTTCTTCACAGTCCAACTCTCACATCTATACATGACCACAGGAAAAACCATAGCCTTGACTAGATGCACCTTTGTTGTCAAAGTAATATCTCTACTTTTGAATATACTGTCTAGGTTGGTCATAACTTTCCTTCCAAGGAGTAAGCATCTTTTAATTTCATGGCTGCAGTCACCATCTGCAGTGATTTTGGAGCCCCCCAAAATAAAGCCTGACACTATTTCCACTGTTTTCCCATCTATTTCCCATGAAGTGATGGGACCAGATGCCATGATCTTAGTTTTCTGAATGTTGAGCTTTAAGCCAACCTTTTCACTCTCCTCTTTCACTTTCATCAAGAGGCTTTTTAGTTCCTCTTTACTTTCTGCCATAAGGGTGGTGTCATCTGCATATCTGAGGTTATTGATATTTCTCCTGGCAGTCTTGATTCCAGCTTGTGTTTCTTCCAGTCCAGTGTTTCTCATGATGTACTCTGCATAGAAGTTAAATAAGCAGGGTAACAATATACAGCCTTGACATACTCTTTTTCCTATTTGGAACCAGTCTGTTGTTCCATGTCCAGTTCTAACTGATGCTTCCTGACCTGCATATAGGTTTCTCAAGAGGCAGATTAGGTGGTCTGGTATGCCCATCTCTTTCAGAATTTTCCACAGTTGATTGTGATCCACACAGTCAAAGGCTTTGGCATAGTCAATAAAGCAGAAATAGATGTTTTTCTGGAACTCTCTTGATTTTTCCATAATCCAGCAGATGCTGGCAATTTGATCTCTGGTTCCTCTGCCTTTTCTAAAACTAGCTTGAACATCAGGAAGTTCACAGTTCAGGTATTGCTGAAGCCTGGCCTGGAGAATTTTGAGCATTACTTTACTAGCATGTGAGATGAGTGCAATTGTGCAGTAGTTTGAGCATTCTTTGGCATTGACTTTCTTTGGGATTGGAATGAAAAGTGACCTTTTCCAGTCCTGTGGCCACTGCTGAGTTTTCCAAGTTTGCTGGCATATTGAGTGCAACACTTTTATAGCATCATCTTTCAGGATCTGAAATAGCGCAATTGGAATTCCATCACCTCCACTAGCTTTGTTCGTAGTGATGCTTTCTAAGGCCCACTTGGCTTCACATTTCAGGATGTCTGGCTCTAGATTAGTGATCACACCGTCAATGATTATCTGGGTCGTGAAGATCTTTTTTGTACAGTTCTTCTGTGTACTCTTGTCACCTCCTCTTAATGTCTTCTGCTTCTGTTAGGTCCAGACCATTTCTGTCCTTTATCCAGCCCATCTTTAAATGAAATGTTCCCTTGGTATCTCTAATTTTCTTGAAGAGGTCTCTAGTCTTTCCCATTCTGTTCTTTTCCTCTATTTCTTTGCATTGATCAGTGAGGAAGGCTTTCTTATCTCTTCTTGCTATTCTTTGGAACTGTGAATTCAGATGGGTATATGTTTCTTTTTCTCCTTTGCCTTTCACTTCTCTTCTTTTCTTAGCTATTTGTAAGGCCTTCTCAGACAATCATTTTCCTTTTTGAATTTCTTTTTCTTGGGGATGATTTTGATCACCACCCCCTGTACAATGTTTGTTCCCTTTAATATGCACTTCCACAAGAAGGTCATGTGTCTTAAGTACCTTTAAAATCATAACACCAAGTCTATTAAAAGTAATTAAATTTCGTGTAGTTAGGAGGAAGTAGAAAGGATATGAATCACTAATAATTTTATTTGCTTTTTAAATATAAATTTATTTTAATTGTTGCTATTTTAGTTTGAGTATCTAGAAAAGAACAATGTCAAAAATACTATAGGTATTTGTAAATGTAATTACAGAATACACATTACATAAAAGAACTGCTAGGTACCCAAAAACATTATCTGATTTTCATAGCTTGAAAAGATAGATGCACCCCAATATTCATCACAGTACTATTTACAATGGCCAAGATATGGAAACAAGCTAAATGTCCATTGACAGAGGAATAGATAAAGAAGCAGACTTCTTGATGTTCAAGCTGGTTTTAGAAAAGGCAGAGGAACCAGAGATCAAACTGCCAACATTCTCTGCATCATGGAAAAAGCAAGAGAGTTCCAGAAATACATCTATTTCTGCTTTATTGACTATGCCAAAGCCTTTGACTGTGTGGATCACAATAAACTGTGGAAAATTCTGAAAGAGATCGGCATACCAGACCACCTAACCTGCCTCTTGAGAAATCTGTATGCAGGTCAGGAAGCAACAGTTAGAACTGGACATGGAACAACAGACTGGTATATAGATACAGTGGAATATTACTCAACCATGAAGAAATCAGATAAAGCCATTTGTAGCAACATGGATGGACCTAGAGAGCGTCATACTGAGTGAAATCAGATAGAGAAGAAGAAATCACTTATATGTGGAATACGAAAAGAAATGAAACGTATCGCCCATCCAGGTTCGATGCATGGTACTGGATGCTTGGGGCTGGTACACTGAGGGATAGTACGGGGAAGGAGGAGGGATGGGGGGTTCAGGATGGGGAACAAGTGCATACCTGAGGCAGATTCATGTTGATGAATGGCAAAACCAATACATATATATATACACATAAAGAATACAAAAAAAAGAGGAAATGATACAAATGAACTTACAAAACAGAGACTCAGACTTAGCAACAAACTCATGCTTGCCAGGGGAAGGGATAGTTACGGACTTTAGGAAGGTAATGTACATCCTGCTGTGTTCAAACTGGATAATCTGACAAAAACCTATTGTGTAGCACATGGGACTCTACTCAGTGTTATGTGCCAGCCTGGATGGGAGGGTGATTGGAGGAGGATGGAAACACGCATATGTACGGCTGAGTCCCTTCACTATTTACCTGAAACTATCACAGCATTGCTAATACAAAGCATTTTGGTGTTAAAACACACACACACACACACACACACACACACACACACACACACTAAAAACAAAACATTAACTGGTTTTCCTCCACCTCCCACTTTCTTCCAGCAGCTAAGTACCTCTCCCTCAATCAACTCACAAGCTTAGCTAGACTGTCTTCTCGAGGCACCCACTTTCATTTGCCCACTACCCTTTCCTGCTTTATTAAGTTATATCAGCACTTTTGTTTTCTCTCCTTTGTCCCACAACTTCCTGCTGAGGAAGTGGCATCTTAAAATCCTTCAGGTTCAGTTTGGTACCAAACTTTGAATATGGGCTTATAGAGGACAAAGCGACTAAGCACAGCACAGAGGACAAAGATGGTTTTTTCACAAAATAACACTACAGATTTATCTTAGAGTTGCTGTTGTTTAGCTGCTAAGTCTTGTCTGACTCTTTGCAACCCAATGGACTGTAGCCTGCCAGGCAAGAATGCTGGCATGGGTTGCCATTTCATTCTCCAGGGGGTCTTCCTGACCCAGGGATCAAACCAGAGTCTCCTGCATTGGCAGGCAGATTCTTTACCACTGAGCCACCTTGGAAGCCTTTATCTTCAAATAATCTCATAAAAATAAGTTATACAATGGTGTATAGAAATAATAAATCTGAATTTGAACTAGACTAGCTCACTGGAGAGGGTTGGTAATCACACGTAGATACTCTGTTACCTAAGCAACATTTTGTTATGTTTTCTTACCTGAACTTTGGTTCCAAAGCTGAGCCAGCTGAAGAAATAATTCAGAATCAATATTCTGTGACTTCCATGGTCATGGAATAGCTTTCAAGAGAAATCCATTACCTCTAATCTCATGAGGCTTTCATGCAATGGCCCAACGATGTAAGCTGTCACCTGTGATTTCATAGCCTTTTGTTTATCTTTGCTGCATAAGGTCAGTCACAGTTCATAATACCGATATGAGTTCTTAGTTGAGGTAAGGAATTACATAAAATAGTTCAGAGTTTCAAAATGTTTCAGTTTTACCAGAAAATGTCCAGAATCCTTACTCCTGCAAACCCTGCTTTATATGAGTAATAGAAACTCTGCTTTAATTCATAATCTTGGTTACATTAATTAATGAGAAGTTAAAAATCTGATTTCAGGAAAAAGGGTGGTATTTCTTATGCAGACATTTCAAGAAGTATAATATCTTTATGCCTCTTGTACAATTAATATATGTTAAACCATGTGACTCATTTTTGAATTGTTATTTTTATAATGTGTATAATATTTATTCCTCTAAGATACTTTGTCAGTCTTGATCAGTTAAACTTGTTAAGAATGATTTTGATCATAGAGATTTTAATTCTTTAAAATTCTCTGTTGTGTGCTCAGTCACTCAGTTGTGTCCAACTCTTTGTGACCTCGTGGATTATAGTCCACCAGGCTCCTCTGTCCTTGGGAATTTTCCAGCCATTTCCTCCTCCAGGTTTAAAACTTTAAATTTCTTTAATTTAGTTTATCCTTGCAATCCTCAGGTTTAATGTGGAAAATATTTATTTTTTGTATCTTAATGTCTACTAATTTTATACAAACACCTCAAATGACCTAATATTTTTAAGCTCAGCAATTTCAGTCCCCTATGAAAGGCCACTGAGCTCAGCCTTCCTCCAAGGAGTACTTTTGCTTCTGAGTAGTCTGTGTGGATTAAAGTGTGAGTGTGAAACCTGTCTTCTCACGTGCTGCATTCCTGAAAAAAAAAAGGCTCCTTTACCAGAAGAATAAAATATTCCAAATGAATTATCTGCAGCTTGCGAGACTGCCTAATTTAGTCTGACAGAGTTGTTGATTATCTGAAAGAGGAATTCTAAAAACCCTACCGATGACTCCTTTCCTTAATTATGTTTTAGCAAATGGGCTCCACAAAGGTCCCTGAATACTGAGAGGCTTCCAGGTACCCTGGACAATGCTCTTCAAAATACAGCA
Source organism: Madoqua kirkii (assembly GCA_006408675.1). Lineage (NCBI taxonomy): Eukaryota > Metazoa > Chordata > Mammalia > Artiodactyla > Bovidae > Madoqua > Madoqua kirkii. The sequence goes on along the minus strand of SJYC01027894.1, from coordinate 32,162 downwards.
AGCAGTCTCCTTCCCAAGACTCAGAGCTTTAAACCTGCAGTAGGAATATAAATACACATTCTCATCTTACGGGCCTCTTTCCTCCTGTCAGCTATAAACAGCACTTACCAAGAGCATTGCCAATGAGTGAACAACAAAGGCCTTTGCCATCTGCCTCTATGGAGACTGAACCCCATACTGTTGCCTTTCAACACCCGCTGAGGGAGCTCAGGGTGGAGGGAGGCACTGTGTGCCCCAGGGAATCTGGTGGGACAGGTCTTTAGACAGTTGGATGCTTGCAGGAACAGATTTTATGATCTCAACCCTTGCATCTCCTCCCTGGACACCTAGAGAAGCACTAAATCTCTTCATGGTGACATAGGATCCTCGTGACCAACAAAAAACCTTTTGTAAAATGGTTCCCCTTTCAACAAAACCTTGTATATTGACCTTCTCCCATTGCCGCCTCGGAGCAGTCTCTCAGAGCTCTCTGAGATGCTGCCTCCGGGGCTGCAGTCCTCATTTTGCCCCAAATAAAATTTAACTCACAACTCCCAAGTTGTGCATCTTTTTAGGTGACACGCCCCTAGACCTGCAGTGTTCAGGGGGCAGCCGAGAGCCCCACACGGCCAGTAACACTTGAGATGTGTCACTTGATATGGATTAAAACACAGAATGGATTTCAATGAACCAATAGTAAGAATGTAAAATACTTCAGTAATATATTTTTATATCACATGTTAAATATTTCATATATATTGGGTTAATAAAATTTCCACTGAAATTAATTTCATTTGTCTCTTGTCTTTGCCTTTAATTTGGCTGCTAGGAAAATTAAAATGGTGAATGCAGCTCATGTTGTACTGGGCAACATCACTCTCAGGCCTAAGCTGATGGACCAGGCAATGGAATCATTGGTGCCAGGGACACAGGGTTTAATGATAAGAATTCTGAAGAGTTTAGTGCTGTTAGACCAGAGCTATAAAAGTCACCACTAGAATGGATCTGATTTTTAAAATCATTATTTAATACTGATGGGATTTTATTCTATAGGCTTTAAGTCAGTGAGTGTAGTAGTGAAAATTCTGCTCTTCTTTCATCCACTGTGATGGGGGCCCATGGGTGTATTTTATTTTTCCAGCCAGGCATTTCTGAAGAAGTTCTTTTAGAAGGAATTAACTGGGAGGTACCTAATTCTCATTAGCAGGACCTGTGAGTATGATTTTAAAGTGTTTAGTCGTTGATTGAGCAGTGAAAATAAATGAATACAAAATCACAGGGGAAGATTTGAGAAGGCCTCAGAGGGAAGCGGAGTGGATACGGCTAAGGTGTTGATGGTGGGACTTTATTGCCTGGCTGAGGGCACAGTTCACACTTGGAACTTAAAACACAGAGTCCCCAAAAGTTCTGAGGAGCAAGTCTGCTACACAGAGAATCAATCGCTCTCTCTCAAAGATGCAAAAGCTGGTTTTGGAAAGTAACCTCTTATACAGAGGAGGCAGCTGGGGTCCCACAAACAGTTCAAACAGTCACCATTTTCAGGCTTAATCCAGAATGTCTAGAGTTTGAAGCCTTTACAATTTGGATGTGAAATATGCTTCTATCATCATACTCATGTTCAGTAGGGCAATATCAGAAATCAAGACCAAGTGACAAAACCAAACTCACAAGTAGGAATTTACTTTGGTGGATTCTGAGAAAGATTAAACCTATCATTGTAACTAGACCTACAGTATTAGAACCTTCTTTGTCACTTTACCACCATCTTTTTAAAGGTTGACAATTTGTTTCTCATCTGTTGACCCACATAGACACTGTTGTAACATGCAGGCTAGACAGAGGCTAGTCTGCAGTCAGCAGGAGCTTGCAAGGAGAATTAATATAACAATGTGAAGGGGATTCCCAGGTGGTTCAGACCTAAAGAGTCTTCCTGCAATGTGGGAGACCTAAGTTTGATCCCTGGTTCAGGAAGATCCCCTGGAGAAGGAAAATGGGAACCCATTCTAGTATTATTGCCTGAAAATCCTGGGCTGAGGAGCCTGGTGGGCTATAGTCCATAGGGTCATAAAGAGTCAGACACTACTGAGAAACTTCACTTTCTTTCTTCTGTGATGTGGAATGACTTCCTCTTAAGAGCTTTGTAGCAGGTAGGGCTGGACATGTTTTCCTGGGCTTTAATGTCCCTTGTGGTCAGCCAGGCAAGGTCATACAAAGATATACACTCCAGGTTTCAAGACATTTGAGATGGTATGCATGGAAAGGCTTGAAATGAGTTACAACTGTTCTTGCTTGAAATTAGACTAAAACACAAGTTGAGAAAGTTCCTGAGGAAATGCACTGCTGATGAAAGGATATAGCAATCAGATACCACTTAAGAGGAAGACAGCCCTTTCTAAGTGGTAGTCTCTGTTTTGCCCAGTCCTTCTAAGACTTTATGGTCAGGGGACCATAACGTTATCTCAGAGCCAGCATTTCAGTTGTTTTGTCTCCCAAGTTTTTTAAAAATTAATTTACTTATTCTGACGCTGATGGGTCTTTGTTGCTGCAGGTAGACCCTCTCTAGCTGCGGCAAGTCGGGGCTGCTCTCGTGGTGTGTGGCCGTCTCACTGTGGCGGCTGCTCTTGCTGCAGAGCACGAGCTCCGGGATGCAGGCTTCAGCAGACGCGGCATGTGGGCTCAGCAGTTATGGCCCCAGGCCCTACAGTGCAGGCTCAGTAGTTGTGGCGCATGGGCTTAGTTGCTTCATGGCCTGTAGGATCTCCCAGGACCAGGGATTGATCTCCTGGGACCATGTCTCCTGCATTGGCAGGCAAATTTTTTACCACTGAGGAACCGGAGAAGCCCATCCCAAGGTTTTAACATGGGCCTTATGAAACATCCTCTAGGCTGACTGGAACCCTGCCCCTACTGCAGGGGGGCAAGATCTACTTCTGCTCAATCAATCTTTTTTCATCTTTTTCATTCCTTGGAATCCTGTATCTTACATTTGAGTCCTGCGTCTCACTGCAGCTCACACTTGGGTTTTGGTGAGTGACCTCTGACCTAGTCATCCATAATTTATTTTTAAATGTATCATGTTGGCCAAAGTTTGTTCAGCTTTTTCTATGAGACGTTACAGAAAACTCCAAAGGAACTTTTCGGCCAATCCAGTAAGTCAGGACTTAATATTAGGAGAACTCAACCATGAATGTAACTGCATTTTTGACACCATCTCATCTACATTCCAGAGAAATAGTGGCACCCCACTCCAGTATTTTGCCTGGAAAATCCCACAGAAGGAGGAACCCAGTAGGCTGCAGTCCATGGGGTGGCTAGGAGTTGGACATGACTGAGCAACTTCACTTTCACTTTCATGCATTGGAGAAGGAAATGGCAACGCACTCCAGCGTTCTTGCCTGGAGAATCCCAGGGACGGGGGAACCTTGGTGGGCTGCCACCTATGGGATCGTGCAGAGTCACACACGACTGAAGCGACTTAGCAGCAGCATCTACATTCATTCGATGCACCAGTTACAAAAGAAAGCCTACATCTGCTGAGATAGTTCTGATCCTTAATGTAATGCTTTCCTTATGTTCCTGAAATGTTGCCGTTATTCAGTGTTCATGCTGTGCCTAAATTCATACGTGGAAATTCTAACCCTCAAGGTGATTGTATTTTATAAGAGGTGGGGACTTGGTGAGGTGGTTAGGTAATGAGAGTAGAGTTTTCATGAACGAGATTAGTGCCTTTTAAAAGACCCCAGAGAGCTCCTTCACCCCCACTAAGTGAGGGCAAAGGACAACAGAGAAGTTAACTATCTTCACCCAGACAAGAGACCCCCCGACGCCTCCCCAATTGGCATTCTGATCTTGCCCTTTAGCTTCTGGAACTCTGAGGAATAGATTCTTGTTTATAAGCCAGTTAACGGTCCTCTGTTATAGTAGCCTGAAAAGACAAGAGAGTCCTGAATATTCCATCAGGAGCCAAAATGATCTGCATGTACCCTTGAAAGTTATATTTGAACCACAGGTGATTGGGAATCAAAGGCTTTGTATAAATAGAAATAATTAATCATGAATAATTAAAAACAATAATTTAAAAAGGCAACCTGTTTAGTTGCACCTGTATTTAGAGATACGTATGTGGTTGAAAAAAAAAAACACATTTTATTAAACTATTATTTTGGCAGTTCAAAACATGTCTTTCAGGATGTGATTTTTAACTTGTAATTCCTCTGTGACATCTAGATTTCCCCAAGGAACTGTCATCTTCCTGAAATGTTCTCTGCAAGATCAAAGCTCAAGATAAAATTTCAATTACCTCAATGAAATGAACTATTTATATGGAACTCATTTTTCTATAAAACCACTTCAACTAGAAACATGGTTTTTGAAAAGCAGATAAACCCTATCTATGGATTCGGTTGTGAGTTTTGTCAGGATATGTGCTGTCAACATCCTTGTATGGCTCCAGTATACCATAGTGAATGGGCGAGGCAGTGGGGGAGGCTGTTCTATAAATTGTCAACAGTTATACAAACGTATGGCTGTAAAGCTGGCCCACTAATTACTTATGTGCCTGTTATAGAACAGTAGTTCTCATGAAGCTCTATCCCCAGGAGGTCTCAAAGTGAACAACATAGGAAGTACAATTTAAAAGCAGAAAATAAAGCATCTCTCTTGACACTGTTACACAAATTGGAATCCTAGTATACAGAGTAACACCCTCATGCTTGGCAAGACTTTACAACTCTGAATTTGCTCACATCAACAGGCAAAAAGTGATGCCACAAAGTGCTTAATTACCTCCTATACAGCATGCTACCAGCCCATATGGCAGTGCCTGGGAATGTCCTAATTGAAAGTCACTTAGTATTTACAAAGACAATCCAAGTGTAACTGGGACACCATCGCTGACATTCCTGGCTAGAAAACACACCCTTGCTTTCAGGAGAAATAAATTGCAATGCTACATAAGTCCTCACAGCTCTTCCCAGCGTGCTTGCGTTCAGTTCTGAACACCTGTCACAGCCTTCACTGAATTATACTGCATCTATAATTAAGAATCTGTTAGGATTTTCATAGAATATCGAGTTTTGAGAGAATTGTGTTAGCATATTGTCTGATTCCAACAGCCTCTGACTAGGAATTTAAAACACAATAAAAAGCAAATGATTGCATTCTGTATACACACCGCATCTTTATCAGTTGGCCTGTGGCTGGGCATTTGGGCTGCTTTCATTTTAGGCTGCTGTAAATAGTGAGTGCTCCTGTGAACACGGGGGTGCATGTATCATCTTAGATTAGTGTTTTCATTTTTTCCAGATATATACCCAGGTGTAGGATCCCTGGATCATATGGTAATTTTATTTTTAATTTGAGGAACCTCCATACTGCTCTCCATAGTGACTGTACAGACTTACATTCCCACCAACAGTGTAGGAGAGTTCCCTTTTCTCCACATCCTTGCCAACTTTTGTTATTTGGAGATTTTTTGATTCTAGTCATCTGACAGGTGTGAGGTGATACCTCATTGCTCTGATTTGCATTTCTCTTATAATTAGCAATGTTGAGTTATAAAAAGAATGAAATTCTGCCATTTGCAGCAACGCAAATGGGCTAAGAGAATTTTATGTGTAGTGAAATGTCAGAAGCAGAGAAAGGCAAATACTGTATGACACCACTTAAAGGCAGAATACAAAAAATAATACAAGTGAATGTTTATACATAAAAGAAACCAAGTTACAGACACAGAAAGCTGTCTACTAGTTACTAAAGAAGAAAGGGGAGGAATAAGGGCAAGTAAGGGTATGAGATTAAGAGATATACCCACTATGTATAAAAGAGATCAACCATAAGAACATACTGTACAGAATAGGAAATTATAGCCACTATCTTCTAATGACATAATGGAGTATAATCTATAAAAGTACTGAATTGCTATGTTGTACAGCCAAATCTAATATTGTAAAGCAACTATAATTCTACATAAATAAATACCATAGGAACACAGAAAAGAATGTGATTTTTATCAGGGTTTCCCAAACCCTAGTTATCTTTAATTTCTCCTCTTCTGCAACCTCCCATGTCTTAGATAACAAGTCTTACTCTTCCTGAAAACCATCCCCCTTTCCCTCTCCTCCATCCCGACCACACAGTCTCCCTAGCCTGCATCTTAGCCCTGCTCCAAGCCCCGTCACCTTGCTGTGGACCTGTGTGCAGGTATTTCTTTCTGGTCTCCCTGCATTTATCATCCAGGTACTCTTTCTCCAAAAAACCAGAGGGGTCCTCTTTAACACAAGTGAGATGCTACCACCATCCTCCCAAGCACCCCTACACAGCTTCCCTGGGTTAAAAGCAAATCCCTCTCTCCTGATTACAAAGCCCTCTGAGATCTCACCTTGTCTCTGATCCTGTTTCACATCACTGACTTCCTTGTCCACAGCAGCAGCCATGACCTCACCCATTAGCTTACCACACTGGTTTCTGTTTCTTGAGTGGGAAAGCCCCTCTTCTAAGAGTTTATTTTCTAAAGTCTCCTCTGTCTGCAATGATCTTGCATAACCAGGTCCTTCTTGTTACTCAGAACCCAGCCTAAATGTCATCACTGCAGAGAGGCCTTGCATGGCCTTTGATCTGATAGCCAGCTGAGACAGGTCAATGCCTATCTCATCTAGGAATCTGGGTTCTCTGCAGAAACCTTGTTGTCATCCTGATATCCTTTCTCATCTGTCTTGTGCACTTCCAGCCTGCCGTATATGATGATTACGTAAAGTTAAGGATTGTCAACATTTTTACTAGCAATTTTTACTCTAATGCAATTATGTCATGTTTCCAAGACAGGAATATTGAGTAAATGGTTTCCAAAAGTTAGTTCATCACAGGATAATTTCTTTATAAGGAACATCTCAGACTATGAATAATCAATTTAAGAGACACTGATATGTGCACCTCTATTTACATAGGCCAATTGAGAATGGGAAGAGTTTTCTGCTTAAAAAAAAAATCTGTACAAGGGAAAATGAAAATTTTATTAATGTTTGCTAATTTTGCTTGCTTTTCCTTTTCACCAAGACAAGTGGGTTCCAAGTCTAATTCTGCTAAAAATTACTTGTATTGACTTTCAACAGATCAGTTTAATTTTCTGTGCCCATTTCCTCAATTTTTAAATGAGAGAGCACTGTAAGCAATTATACTCCAATAGGGGCTAACAGAGTTTCTTAAGAGAACACACTGGTCATAGCAAATACGCTTTTCCAACAACCCAAGTGATGACTCTACATCTGGACATCACCAGATGATCAATACCAAAATCAGATTGATTATATTCTTTGCAGCCAAAGATGGAGAAGCTCTATACAGTCAGCAAACAAAACCTAGACCTAACTATGGCTCAGATCATGAGCCCCTTATTGCAATTATCAGGCTGAAATTGAAGAAAGTGCCATTCAGGTATGACCTAAATCAAATCCCTTACAATTATACAGTGGAGGTGACACAATGAACAGATTCAAGGGACCAAATGTGGTAGAGAGACAGCCTGAGGAAGCATGGATGGGGATTTATAACACTGTACCAGAGGGCAGTGAGAAAAACCATCCCAAAGGAAAGGAAAGGCAAGAAGGCAAAGTGGTTATCTGAAGAAGTTTTGCAAATAAGCCGAGAAAAGAAGAGAAGTGAAAGGCAAAGGAGAAAGGGAAAGATATACCCAACTGAATGCAGAGCTCCAGAGAACAGCAAGGAGAGATAAGAAGGCCTTTTAAAATGAACAATGCAAAGAAATAGAGAAAAACAATAGTACGGGAAAAATTAGAGATCTCTTCAAGAAACTGGAGATACCAAGGGAATGGGAACATTTCATGCAAGATGGGAACAGTAAAGGACAGAAACTGCAAGGACCTAAAAAAAGTAGAAGAGATTAAGAAGAGATGGCAAGAATACACAGAAGAACTAAACAAAAAAGATCTTATGACCCAGATAACCACAAAGGTGTGGTCATTCACCTAGAGCCAGACATCCTGGAATGTGAAGTCAAGTGGGCCTTAGGAAGCATCACTATGAACAAAGCTAGTGGAGGTGATGGAATTCCAGCTGAGTTATTTCAAATCCTAAGAGATGATGCTGTTAAAGTGCTACACTCAATATGCCAGCAGACTTGGAAAACTCAGCAGTGGCCACAGGACTGGAAAAGGTCAGTTTTCATTCCAATCCTAAAGAAGATCATTGCCAAAGAATGTTCAAACTACCATACAATTGAACTGATTTCACATGCTAGCAAAATTATGTACAAAATCCTTCAAGCTAGGCTTCAAATATACCTGAACTAGGAATTTCCAGATGTATATGCTGGGTTTAGAAAAGGCAAAAAACAAAACAAACAAACAAACAAAAAACAGAGATAAAATTGCCAAAATTTGTTGGATCATGGAGAAAACAAGAAAGTTCCAGAAAAACATCTACTTTTGCTTCATTGATTATATTAAAGCCTTTGTGTGGATCACAATAAACTGTGGAAAACTCTTAAAGAGGTGGGAATATCAGACCACCTTGCCTGTCTCCTGAGAAATCTGTACATGGGTCAAGAAACAATAGTTAGAATTGGACATGGAACAACTGACTGGTTCAAAATTGAAAAAGGAGTATGTCAAGGCTGTATATTGTCACCCTGCTTATTTAACATATATGCAGAGTATATCATGTGAAATGCCAGGCTGGAATCAAGATTGCTGGGAGAAATATCAACAACCTCAGATATGCAGATGATATCACTCAAATGGCAGAAAGTGATGAGGAACTAAAGAGCCTCTTGATGAGGGTAAAAAAGGAGAGTGGAAAACCTGGCTTAAATCTCAACATTCAAAAAACTAAGATCATGGCATCTGGTCCCATCACTTCATGGCAAATTGAAGAGGAAAATATGGAAGCAGTGACAGATTTTATTTTATTGGGCTCCAAAATCACTGCAGATGGTGACTGCAGTCACAAAATTAAAAGACATTTGCTCCTTAGACAGAAAACTATGACAAACCTAGACAACATATTAAAAAAGCAGAGACATCACTTTACCAACAAAAGTCCATATTTATGGTCAAAGCTGTGATTTTTCCAGTAGTCATGTAGGAGTGTGAGAACTGGATCATAAAGAAAACTGAGCACTGAAGAACTAATGTTTTGAACTGTGGTGTTGGAGAAGACTCTGGAGAGTCCCTTGGACAGCAGGACATCAAATCAGTCCATCCTAAAGGAAATCAGTCCTGAACATTCATTGGAAAGACTGATGCTAAAGCTGAGTCTCCAATATTTTGGCCACTTAATGAGAAAAGCCGACTCACTGGAAAAGCAGACTCCCTGACGGCAGGAAAGACTGAAGGTGAAAGGAGAAGGGGGAAGCTGAGGATGAGATAGTTAGAAAGCATCACCAACTCAATGGACATGAATCTGAGCAAGCTATGGGAGATACTGGAGGACAGAGGAGCCTGATGTACCACTGTCCAAGGGGTTACCAAGAGTCAGACCACAACTTAAGAGAAAAAACAACAACAACAATAAAAAATAAAAGAGATAAAATGCTCTCGTGCTTTTACCTGATCTCATGTTTTAAGAGGTTCACGTCCATCAAGCCAAATAATCAAATGGCTCAGGGACAGTTTGCAGTCAAATGAGGAGAAATGTTATAAAATTGACAATACAGGGTTGAAGCAAAGTGTGCACAGCAGTCTCTGAGTAGGGAGCCTGTCTTCTCGACCAGTTGGACCTTCAGCTCTGCAAGCTTGGTGACTGGCCACTAGCCCTTCAGACCTCAATTTGGAGGTCTTTTCTCCAAGCTTAGCTTACCTGTCCCCCTAATTCCAATTAGACCAGAGCTTCTCTTGATTACCTCCTTCTTCTGCTCCCTTTGCAGTGTAAGTATCAGTGACTTCTGTGCCTTTACATGTCAGCTTCTTCTCTAACCTCTGAGTTCTGGGTTTTTGTTTTTGTTTTTCACCTGTTCACCCTGAAGGGAGCCAGGTGAGGGACCATCAGGAAAAAAAGCCAAGTGTCAAATGACCAAGACCACTGAGAAGGAGAACTTAGGCATTTCTTAGCACTTATTTCTCAAGTGCTTTCACAATTAAGACAATAAGAAAATCAGTTTCTCTGGAGACTGAGCAGTGATGAGCACGTGCATTTACAGTATTTTGAGGACTTTCACACGCTTAATAAATCTTCCCTGGTGGCTCAGAGGTTAAAGCATCTGCCTGGAATGCAGAAAACCTGGGTTCCATCCCTGCGTTGGGAGGTTCCCCTGGAGAAGGAAATGGCACCCCACTCCAGTACTCTTGCCTGGAAGATTCCATGGATGGAGGAGCCTGGTAGGCTACAGTCCATGGGGTCGCAAAGAGTCAGACATGACTGAGCAACTTCACTTTCACTTTCAGTAAGTAAAAGAGTTCCTGGAAAGTAGCAGGTACTCAATTAGCAATTGCAGAAACTTCGATGAAAATAACCATTTTGTTCCCTAGCATGACCATTATCAACGCTGATAGCAATTCATATTAAGATGAGAGATACGTGAGTCTAAAAATGCCTCCATATTCTGTCCTATTTTATGTTTATTCAAATATACTCATCATTTAAAATCCTGTATTCTTGAGATGAGTAGACTTGACCACCAGTACAAATGCAAATTGAAATAACATATTTAGGGGTTGGTAAGCTTACCTTTCATGAAGCCCAGGGACAATTTTTTAATGTCTCCGTTGAGGTTTTCTATGTTAATGAAATCTGTATCTTCCCTCTCTCTAAACTTGCTTGCTCTTAAAGCTCTTCTGGGGGAGAGTTTATATCACAATAATCAACAAATGGGAAATATGTCTCTCACTGACTTTTTTTTTTTCACTTGTTCCTCCTGAAGGGAGCCAGGTGAGGGACCATCAGGAAAAAAGCCAAGTGTCAAATGACCAAGACCACTGAGAAGGAAACTTAGGCATTTCTTAGCACTTATTTTTCAAGTGCTTTCACAATTAGAAAACAAGAAAATAAGTTTCTCTGGAGACTGAGCAGTGATGAGTGACAGGATTTCACAAAAGCATAAGAAAAGCTAAATTAAAAAGAAGTTTTGAGAGAAGTTAGTTACTCCTGCTTCTCGGAGGAACTGACCGTGGAGAGCAGAGGCATGTTCACTCCTTTGGCACTGCCTGTCCTGCCCTGGAATTATTAACCGTGCTTGCAGGCTCATCTTCCTGATCTAGACAGTGATTCTTGGGATTACCCTAACAGGGACCAGAGCCACATGAGAATCCCACAGGAAAGACCCAGGTGCTTCTTTGTCAGTGTCCTCTTAAGGTAGCAAAGCACACAATGTAGATCCTAAAAAAAATTAATTTTAGAGAGCAGACAGAAGGAAAATGTTATTTTAATCCTCCTCTGTGCTCACTATAGAAATAAAAAATTCAGATGTCTTTATTTTTGTATCATTTTCACTGCACTGCTTATGGATTTCCTTCAAATCAAGCCTCTAACAAATTAAAATCTCAACTGGCATGGAATATGTTTAGAATGCTAATGCACTTACCACTGAAAGAGAAATAGGTTTATAAATACTGTTCTCGGATTGATAGTGCCATGCATGACAATTTGGGATATTTTCACTCACAGGTGATACAAAACCCTGTTAGATTTAAGAAGGACAGTTGCCATTGTCACTAATACATCATGCCAGCTGGGTGACTGAAGTCATATCATCTCGTAACCCAGAAATAATACTGAAATACTTTTCACAGCTCAGGTATAAAGAGTTCACAGATTTTATTAGGTTGCTTAGTTTCATACGCAAAATTTAAAATATTGATATTTTAAATATTCTATAAGTTGACTAAATCGGTGCTTTAGGATTTCTTTCATGAGATACCACCTTAAGTCCCAATCTGCTAACATCAGCACAAATACATTTCTATAAGGGAAAATCTAACCATTGTCAAGTCCTTAATCAGTTACTTTAATGAACTTTCCCTTTCTTACAGGCCAGGTTGGGTGAATTTATATCCAGGAGCATTTTTTTTAACATGGAGTCAGCATTTCAGCATTTAACAGCGTCCCATTCTGTACTAAATACACACAGTGAAGGAAAAGTCATTGAGGGAAAGAATTCTCTCACATCAGTGTCATAGGCTGAAGTGAAGGAAAACACTGGCCAGGTATTCCAGGATAGATGTGCATCAACATAAAACATAGTCAGCCCTTGGAAATGTCCTTTCATCATATAAATGAATCTTTTCAGCAGCAGCAGAAAATTCAATAGCAAGCAGCACTTGTGTCTGCGTCTGAGCCCTAGGCTGGAGCTACATTAAGCCACTGGAGGGTCTGAGACATATTGAAGTACCAGGAACACTGATGGCAAATGACTGTCTCTTCCCCGACTGACAGGCCCTTCTATGCGTGCACATAAGCGCCCCTGGGTCTCATGCTGACGGCAGAGACGTGACTTGAGGCCCTAGCAACGTAGGAAGAATGAAGAAACGACGTGGCAGGCCCCCAAGATGACATTACAAAGAGTGATGTTTGAAATGCTTGGCAAGATAGTTTAAAAGCCTTGATATTCTAGGGCTTGTTGGCTTTTCTTTAGATTGTGAGAAAATGCTAGCAAATGTCGACACAGGAAAGCCTGTTTTTGAGCTAGAGGAGTGGGTGTGTGTCTCCTGAGAGCTCCACATGGTCTTCTCCAGCCTCTCAGCTCTGTCTCCACCCTCTTGGACTATATCCTTCCCAGGCTAGGAAACCACAGCTTGCTTCCCTGTTGCTGTAAGAAGTTCTGTTCCCATGAGTTCTATCCTAACCTTGTGTAACCAGGGTTTAGATTTTCTGCCACCTGGGAGATGCATATGCATAGATGGGTGTACCATTCCTTGAATGAATATACCAAGCTGGTGACATTGCATATTTATTATTGACCCTCTCATAGTGTTTCTATCGATAATTAGTGCCCTGCACGTCCCCTTCCTCCTCCTCAAAAAGCCTCTCTCCCTGGGTCTCCAGACAGCTGGCCGTCTCTGCAGACTTGGACTTACCAAGCCTGCACAATCATGGAAGCCAGTCCCGTCAAATTCATCTCTTTCTACACACACACAACTTGGCTCTTCTCCCAGAGGATCCTGAATAATACAACACAATATAGGTTTTACATCACTCCTTCTTCAAACAGACCTGCTTTTGATTTATTATTACTATTAACTTTCATATTTGAGATTCCAGATGTGATTTTATTCAGAGACAAGTTTCCATTGATTATGCAAAGGAAAGTTTGTAAGCTAACAGTCTACAGTGTTCTAGGCCATGTGAAGGGCACTGAGCATGAAAAAAGAAAGCGAGTACAATCACACTTTGGAAGAATAAATGACTACATCACAAAAGAAAGAATAAGCATTATGTGTTCCAAATTGACACCAGGCCTGACATCCCGAGAACTGTGTGTGATGCTCTTGCTAGTAATGATCTCACTAGTAATGGGGTTTAGAGCGTATGGAGTCGCCATAGCATCATTCTGATAGACACATGTACTAGCCTCCTAGGGTTGCCATAACAAAGAGCTGGATGAGTAAAACAACAGAAACATATTTCCTTAGAGTTCTAGAAAGCAGAGATGAGGATGCCAGCAAGGTCATTGTTTCCTCAGGCCTCTCTCCTTGCTCTCTCTCCTTGTTTTTCCCTCATGGTCTGTGTATGTATGTGTGTCCTAATCTCCTTCTTATAAAACAACACCAGTACGGAATGTAAATTAGTGCAGCCATGATGGAAAACAGAACAAGGCTTCTCAAAAAACTAAAACCAGAGCTACAATGTGACACAGCAGGCCTGCTCCTGAACATAAACCCAGAGAAAATCGTAATTCAAAAATATACACGCACCCCAGTATTCACAGCAGCGCTATTCGCATCAACCAAGACACACAGTTGATCTAAATGTCCATCGGCAGATGAATGGATACAGATGTCTCTCTCTCTCTCTCTCTCTCTCACACACACACACACACACACACACACACACACACACACAGGAATATGACTCAGCCATCAAAAAAATGAAATATTGTCATTTGCAGCAAGATGGATGGACCTAGTGATTATCATCCTAAGTGAAGTCAAGTCAGAAAGAGAAAGATAAGTACCATATTACCACTTATATGTGGAATCTAAGCTACAAGACAAGTCAACATACCCACAAAACAAAAACAGCTTCATAGATATAGAGAACAGGCTTATGGTTGCCAAGGGGGAGGGAGGTAGAGGAGGGAAGGAATGGGAGTTTGGGATTAGCAGACGCCAACTATTATATACAAACAAGGTCCTACTGTACAGCACAGGGAACTAAGTTCAATATCTTGTAATAAACTATAATGGAACAGAATATGAAATAGAGAATGCATTTATATACACACACACAGACATACATATATATATATATATATATATATATGGACTGTGAAGAAGGCTGAGCACTGAAGAATTGATGCTTTTGAACTGTGGTGTTGGAGAAGACTCTTGAGAGTCCCTTGGACTGCAAGGAGATCCAACCAGTCCATTCTAAAGGAGATCAACCCTGGGATTTCTTTGGAAGGAATGATGCTAAAGCTGAAACTCCAGTACTTTGGCCACCTCATGCGAAGAGCTGACTCATTGGAAAAGACTCTGATGCCGGGAGGGATTGGGGGCAGGAGGAGAAGGGGACGACAGAGGATGAGATGGCTGGATGGTGTGGTGTTGGAGAAGACTCTTGAGAGTCCCTTGGACTGCAAGGAGATCCAACCAGTCCATTCTAAAGGAGATCAACCCTGGGATTTCTTTGGAAGGAATGATGCTAAAGCTGAAACTCCAGTACTTTGGCCACCTCATGCGAAGAGCTGACTCATTGGAAAAGACTCTGATGCCGGGAGGGATTGGGGGCAGGAGGAGAAGGGGACGACAGAGGATGAGATGGCTGGATGGTATCACCAACTTGATGGACATGAGTCTGAGTGAACTCTGAGAGATGGTGATGAACAGGGAGGCCTGGCGTGCTGCGATCCATGGGTTTGCAAAGAGTTAGACACGACTGAGTGACTGAACTGAACTGAACTGATATATATATCCGAGTCACTTTGATGCACAGAGGAAATTAACACAACATTGTTAACCATACTTCATAAAAATAATAAAGGACCCCAGTCTTATTGGAGAGAACCCCTTCTCCAGATGGCCTCACTTTACCTTAATGACCTTTCTTCATACTCTATTTCCAGTGCCAAACAGGATCACATTCTAAGGCACTAGGGGATTAGGACTGCGTTAGCTAATGGTATACAACATGCTGATTTGATGATATATACACACACTGCTAATGATTATGACAGTAAATTTAGTTAAAGTCCATTGCTTCACATGGATATAAACTATTTTTGTTGTGATGACAGCTTTCAAGATCTACTGTTGTATCAGCCTCCAAGTATATCATACAGTGTTATTAACTATAGTCCCCGTGGTGTCCATCACATTCTCAGAACTTACATAACCAGAAGTTTGTACTTTCTGACTTCTTTCACCCGTATTCCCCACCCCCTACTCCCACCCTCCACAACCACCCATCTGTACTCAGCCACACAAAAGAAGGAAACCATGTCATTTATGACAAAATGCGTGAATCCCGAGGGCATTATGTTAAGTAAAGTAAATCAGACAGAAGACAGATACTGCACAGTCTCACTTATGTGCAATCTGAAAATGCCAGACTCAGAGAAATAGAACAGATTGGTGGTTGTCAAACACTTTTAAAACTAAAATTTAAATAGGCATTATTTATTTATCCATTACTCTATTTTAAAGATACATGTTGGACCCTACTGACCAAGACTCTCGGCTAACAACTGAAGATACGCAGTGACGGAAAAACCAGACTGGTTTTTGTTGCTCACGATCAAGTGGGAGAAGTTATTTAGTGAGAGAATCACACATGATCCACAGGTTAGATTTGTGATCTCACATGATTTTCTTACCCTTTTGGAGGGAATTATTTTTATATCAGATGAGGGAACCAGGAGAGTTTTCTATAAATATGTGCTCTGGTCTTATATCTCCTCCCATGAGTTCCTCCAGTTTTGACTGAACCATACTCCACACACATCACAGTAGAGTGTGTGTGTGTGTGTGTGTGTGTGTGTGTGTGTGTGTGTATGTGTGTGTGTAGTCCCTTTATGAGTTCTCCCTCGGGGCCCCTCCTGGAGCTGGTCCTTCTCAGGACGTGACCCCCCGCCAATCCTGTGCTCCACGTTGTTCGGAGATGGCTTCTTCTTGAAATCAAGCTACATCACCCCAGAGATCAACCCCATTTACACTGGTTCCCTCACAGGCCCAGCATCCATGCTCACTTCTATTACCATATCTGGTTTCTTGAGTTTACATGTGTGCGTGTGTACACATGAGTGCTCAGTAATGTCCAACTCTTTCTGATCCCATGGATTATTAACCAGGCTCCTCTGTCCATGGGATTCTCCAGTCAAGTATACTGGAGTGGGTTGCCATTTCCTCCTCCAGGGCATTTTCCCAACCCAGGGAATGAACCCACCTCTCCTGTGTCTCCTGCATTGGCAGGCAGCTCCTTAACCATCATGCTACCTGAAAAGCCCTTGATTTTACTTACCTTCCCTTAAAAACAAACCTCCATGAGAAACAGAACATCACCACGATGTTCCTAGTGCTTAAAAAGTTGAATGGCACAGAGATTACCAAATAAATTCATTAATTTTGAACTTTTTAGTAACACCAGTAACAAATACCAATGTAAAGTTATTAAACCACATGACTTAATTTTAACAGTGTATCTGGGCTCACACCATGAGATCATTGCCTATCTAGAATTACTATTGCTCTTTTCCTCTGTCTCTTACTTGTCTTTATCTGGAAATTATTTATTTCTCTTTTTAGGAATGAAATTAAAGTGACTGTAAAGCGTTTTGTTTGCTTTTAAGCACACGCATACTGCTATTTTTATGGATGACTCTATTTGTTCTGAGATAGTCTGGTGTCAAAACTGCAGTGTAAGGAGTAAAAGGAAACAGATATTTTTTAATCATCTATGGAAGACACTTCTAAGGATCAGATGAGCCTTGCAAGGAACTAAGTGCCAGAGTGGAGTTTGCAAGGATGATTGCAGTGATTGTTGTCTCTAACGGATACTCGGAGATGGAAACATGGGGGAGACATCGAAAGACATGCATTTCAGGGTCATTCGAAGTTATACTCCCAGGCACCCTGAGCTTCTTAGATATTACCATTCTATATACATTTTTTATGAACATTTTCTTCACTGTTAAAAAAAACTTATGAACAGCTTGCTTTCCCTTTACTTAATGTTTTCTCAACATGCCTAAGCCATCAAAGAGGCTTCGTGAAGTAACTAGTGCTTCTGCAACTTTGAATCTTGGGGGAAAAAAAGACCCAGCACTATTAGCCAAATGGTGAGACAGATGTTCCAGAATGGCAGTGCCCAAGGAGATGGTTAAAGTGCCAAATAGCATCTTATTGTCTCTTTAACGAAAATATCCTTGAGAACTGTACTGCGCAGATAGATAATTTGAAGGAAATAATAGTTTATGAATAAGCAACATAAAGTTGTATTTTATATTATCTTAATAATAAGAATGATTTTCTACAACATAGCAGGCATTCAAATTACTGAGTGAATGAAAACCAATTACCACATGCAAAAAAAAAAAAAAAAAAGGAGGGATGAGATGCATGCATATAAATCAAAATATACATGTACCTCATTATTTCAGGGTAAAGTGTATATGTGTGTATTTCCTAAATGGTGACCCCAGTTCTTTAGTTCATGAGAATTAGGGTGACATTCCAGGCTTCCCTGGTGGGTCAGATTATAAAGAATCTGCCTGAAATGCAAGTTCAATCCCTGGGTCAGGAAGATTCCCTGGAGAAGGGAATGGCTACCCTCTCCAGTAATCTTGCCTGAAGAATTCCATGGGCATAGGAACCATGTAAGCCACAGTTCATGCAGTCCCAAAGAGATGGAGATGACCGAGTGACTAACACTTTCAGTTTATCTTTTAAAATTTTCTAGGACAAATGCTAATTTTTAATAGTTGATATGAAACCAGTTATTAAAAGGGACTTCCCTGATCCAACATGTTACTCTTTATCACTCTAATGAGAGAATGTATCAATGGCTGAAATGGGAAACAAATACAATAAATAGAATAGATTTCAATAAACTTTTTGTCTGGAGAAATTTTATATTGTGGTTTTAAATATCTCATGAACTTGACTCTGAATTATCCTCAATATTAAATTAAAAACAGATCAGTCAGCAAATTAGACTGTCATAGTATGTATATCCTGACTAATTTAACCAGACTTCCACTATTTGGCTCCCAGTCTAAAGCTAATATTTTTGATTAACGAAAAACAAAACACAAAGGCAAACCTTTGACATTCTGGCAGAGTTAAAGAGCAAATCCTGTATTTACCCATTACTTTTTCATTATCCTGTGTTTTGCAGTCATTTCTATACTCTTATAAATCTTCACATAGTTCATACATCAGTTAAATTGCTTGTCACAAAAACACCATATCTTAGCGTTAGAAAAGGGGGTATAAGAGTTGGTTTTCAATTTTTCAAGTCTGTCTCTAGAAATTCTGTTTTTTTCTTTTAAACCTACAATCATAATTCTAATTTAGATATCCGTTGGTTAAAATACACAACAACAAAGGACACCTATGTACTCTGAGCTTTAAGCACATGGTGTTAACAACATACAGCAGTCACAATTTGCAGACGTGTGCAGCTCAGGATCTGTGTGTTCAGCGCTGTGATGCTCTGTGAGCCTGTACATCCAGCAGCATCCCACAGGGCCTGGGTCCTGGACTAGCTGCCCTGGCCACAGCCATGCCTTTTCCCCATTAAGTCTCCATCCTGCCTCAGCTTATGCTTCAAGAGCAGGGAGAAGCCACTGTTTTTCAAAAATAGACCTTTAAATTTTTGGCATCATTAATCTTTATATTGAGCTAAAAACACCTCTCTGTCTAACTCATATATTTTGCTCCTGGTTCCTACATTTGAAACACAGACTACAACCCCAACTTTTTCACCCAACACTGCCCAAATCGACTCAAATCTTCTCCTTGATGAACAGCTTCTGGTGGTTTCTTTTAAACTTTTCTCTAAGGTAGGATTCTAAGCATCATCCTTATTTAAGCTTCTGTTGCAAGAGCATCTGGTTTGCCATCTCTCCATTAGATTCAAAACTAATTTCAGATCTTGCCATGAGACTGTCCACTTCTCATTCTAGAACATTCTATCAGTATACCCATCCTAAGTTCGATTTTGGGAATATCATGTCAATATTACTACTAGTTGACATTTAAATGAAACAAAAAAATCCCTCCTGTGGTTGGTTGATGTTACTATCATCCTGATCGCTCAGTGTTAAACAGATGTCAGACTCTGTCTCCTCATTGTACATTGCTAATATCAATTATTTTTTAACCTCAATTACAGGAAGAACTGGGTTCTAATCTTAAATCTGGAAGAGATTGTTGAAAATCCTAGTGACACAGTAGTAAAAATAACACACACATTTCCTGCCTGCATGGAATGTACATAAAGGTGATATCAATGACTATAACTTCTATTACTTAGAATATCCATAAATGACATGAGTTTACTCAGCTTTCTAAAGCAACCTTCAGCCACACAGACCACTATTCACATTCTGTAGATGAATGTTGTGGTGATTTTTCATTTCAGCATTTTTAAATTTTTATAATCACAAAATTTAAAGAGGTGATTAAAATGGCATTTTCTAATGGCATCAACTTTCAATTATTCACTCTGGTGGCCTGTAAATTTCTACTCTATTTGGAAGTCTTGTTTTCCTGTTCTCTGTGATTAATACGAAACAGTCTGCTCTGCTCACAGTACCTTTGTGACTTGTTAAAAATTCTCTCTTTTAATAATATTTTTTTCCTTAAAAGGAGGGAAATCCTTTAAGGGCATTGTTTCTTAAGTATTTTTTGAATGCCTACTATGTCCAACTGTATGCATAAAATATATTTAAATAAATTTAAACCAAGTGTTTGTTTATTTCAGAGTAATTAAAAATAATGGCAATCCAGGGATGAAACTGGCAAATTATGCCCATACTCTGTGCACATGAAACCTAACAGATATGACAAAAATAGGACAATATATGAAAGATTTTAAACTGATAAACAATAGTCGTATCAAGTTAAATTACTATTTGTTTATTGGTTTTGAAATAATAATATTTTTTTCCTTAAAAGGAGGGAAATCCTTTAAGGGCATTGTTTCTTAAGTATTTTTTGAATGCCTACTATGTCCAACTGTATGCATAAAATATATTTAAATAAATTTAAACCAAGTGTTTGTTTATTTCAGAGTAATTAAAAATAATGGCAATCCAGGGATGAAACTGGCAAATTATGCCCATACTCTGTGCACATGAAACCTAACAGATATGACAAAAATAGGACAATATATGAAAGATTTTAAACTGATAAACAATAGTCGTATCAAGTTAAATTACTATTTGTTTTATTGGTTTTGAAAAAAAAATGGAACCATAAATAACAAAGGCTTCTTTGTTAATGCAAAGTTGCAAACCAATATTTGAACAGTAGAAAAATCAGTGATAATAACTTATAATAGGATATCATGGGAAGCACTTAAAAAACAGCAGAAACAAAGTTACTAAAAAGAGCCCACATGAGCAGAACAGAATAAGCCTGCAACCTGCACCTTGTGAGGAGGTGCTTGACCTCAGGGTCATACCTTCGTCTACAGGAGTCTCAGATTCACTCTCCATAAAATGGAAGTGAGAGGAATGCTCACTCTGGAGCCTTGTTTTAGAACATGCCCTTGAAAACTAGAGAGAGGACACACACAGAGTGAAAATCAGAGTAGTTTAATTTACACTGGCTGAACAGAACTTTCCACTGCATCCCAACGAGATGATGTGAGAACCATAACGATGAACCAAGAAAGCAGACTCAAAGTGCTTGGCCAGCCTTCTGGCACTCAGCACTCCAGAGACTTAATTATTACAATGGCATGACTTGTAGGATAATTAAATTCCCATCTCACTCTCGACAAGGCCATCTAAACCTGCCCTCCTCCACCTTCATTATTATATATAAAATAACAATCCTTTAGGAATAAAACAAAATCTTTTTCTTTTTTCTTTTTTAATTTGGGAAAGGTCTATTTGTATTTCTTCTCATGAAGAAGGAGGTTTAAGGGAGCAGGTCTGGCTGGTGACTCAGAACTCAGGCAAGGCCACCTTGCCACCAGTGAATGGGCAATTTTCAGTGAATCAGAGAAATTAATAATGACTTTGGCAGATCGGCTCAAGCCCTTGGTGGAAGGGAATGACAGATACTTGCAGAAAGCCCCAGAAGCTCTGTTGGCTATATATAAGCATGCCTCACTTTCCAGGCAAATTATTAAAACAGAGTGATCTTTTAGGACTCAACTCTGATCCATGGTGGGAGCAAGAGAGAGTTGATTTACGTGTTCAGGGAGTGCAATCTGTTTGGTCACGTCACTAACTGTAACTTTATCATATTTTTAGCAGAATGTCACAGGGAAAAAACTGGATTTTTAAGAAAGTAATAACTAGAGACCAATGTCATTTAAAGTGGTTCATGAGGAGACCCGATCTCCACAGATTCCTCTGAGCAAGCATCTGGGAACTCGGTGTTTGAATTCATCATTGTCAGGAATTGAAGCCCTCCTAGCTTTATTTCCAACAGACAGGGAAACAGATTTTCACTGGCAATGAGGTTTCATGACCTTAGCAACAGCTAAGTGAAATATCGTCTGCCTCCTAGAACAATCAGAATGATTCTGTTTTGTTTTGTTTCAAAGAAAAAAGATCTCTTCAAGGTTAAAGCTGGTTGAAGTAGTAACTCTTCCTGAAATTCTCATCAGTAATTCTCTATGCATTTAAAAATTGTGATTGTAGTTCAATTAGTTTCAGTTACAATTTTAGATAAGTAATGTGAATATCTAAAGTCAAAGTTTAAAACTAAAAGAAGTAAAAGTTCAATGTCTAATTATATAATGCAACTTAATGAAGAACTCTGGTGAATCCACTTTTGTATTAAGAATGCACAGGTATATTTGAAAAGAAACAAGTATAAGGCAAATCTACAGACCCTGATTTGAAGCCAGGAGGATAGTTTCTAAAAATAACCATGTATGGTTAGGAAAAAGTACATGTGAGCGAAATAAATGTACATCTTGCTTAGCTTCAACTAACCAACTAGATGACTCAGACAAGCTCCTAAGCCACTTCCCTCTCTGTTTCTTCATATGTAAAACTAGGACAACAGTAAAATCTATTTCATAGGATTGTGTGGATTAACTGGGTTAGTGTTCATTAAGCACTCAACTTCTGTAGTTTGACATTTAAGATAAATATCCAGAAACATTAACTGCTGTTATTAACACACACCTGTTTCTTCTTTAGCCAATAAATTTATTATTTTTTCATGTAGCTAGGAGCTTTACCTTTACTAGTCAAAAACCGGAAACAACTGAAATGTCTATCAACAGATGAATGGATAAATGGTAGTACATTCACACAATGGACTATTCTCTGCAATAGAAAAGGAATTAACTACTGAAGCACACACACATAAAAGAATCCCCAAATAATTATGGAGACTGAGAAAAGCCAGACAAAAATATGTCTCTTTCTCTCTCTCTCTCTCTCACACACACATATATAACACATATATATGTATATGTATGTATATATATATGAAATCCCTTCAGTCAAGAGAATGAATATGCCCACCACCCTTAAACACTGCCTTGTGCACTTTGATAATCTTTCTAGCCACTTCTCTGCTGGCTCAGTTGGTAAAGAATCTTCCTGTAATGCAGGAGACCCAGGTTCGATCCCTGGGTCTGGAAGATCCCCTGGAGGAGGAAATGGCAACCCACTCCAGTATTCTTGCCTGAGAATTCCCATGGACAGTGGAGCCTGGTGGGATACAGTCCATGGGGTCTCAGGTAGTCAGATACCTTGTAGCAACTAAACAACAATAACAATACCCTTCTGGTCCCCAGGCTGTCAAATAACTTACTTTGCAACACAATCATCCACACTCCACGAAGATCACTTCATTTCTCCTAGTGCTGTAGTCCCACGTTCAGAAGCCTGCTGGAGCACGTGGAGCCAGAATGCCACTCTGACCCCCCACGCCTAGTAGAACCTCTGTCCCTCGAGTGTGGGCAGGACGCGTGAAAGTGAAGTCGGTCAGTTGTGTCCAACTCTTTGCGACCCCGTGGACTGTAGCCTACCAGGCTCCTCTGTCAATGGAATTTTCCAGGCAAGAATACTGGAATGGGTTGCCATTTCCTTCTCCAGATCTTCCCGACCCAGGGATTAAACCCGGGTCTCCCGCCTTGTAGGCAGACGCTTCACCATCTGAGCCAGCAGGGAAGTCAGGACGCATAGGCCACTTCTAACTGAAAATGCTGTGGTCACTCCTGAGATGATGCAGTGTTGCATGCACGGGAGGGGGTGTTTACAGGTGCATTGATGATCCTCAGCAGCAACTGCCCTGCTGGCTCTGAGGGGGGCACGGGCACACTGCCTTGTGGTGGGGGGCCCATGTGGCTTGGGCCAGGGGCAGCTGTCAGGAAGTTGAGGCTTGGGTACAACCAGAAGGACTGAAGGAAACACAAGGAACAGAAATCTGCCAGTAACAGTTTTGAGGAGGACCTAGAGCTTCAGGTGAGATCTCATACCCACAGGGGCCAGGGAGGTCCTGTGTTGTCGGGACTGTGGGACCCAGCAGAGTCTTGCCAAGCCTCCTGATCCAGGAAATCTGAGCTCTGTACCTACCAAGGGCATGGTGACCTGTCACACAGCATCAGAAGACAAATACAGAAGGCTTCCTGAAGTCAAGCCTAACCCCGAGGGTACATCTTGAACTCATTTTCCTGTCCAACACAAGTGATTATGAAATGCAGTTGGGTCCTGATATTTGCACATCAGCTTCAGTGAGCAGAGAACAGTGGCTGACTGCTGCTGCTGCTGCTAAGTCGCTTCAGTCGTGTCCAACTCTGTGCGACCCCATAGACAGCAGCTCACCAGGCTCCCCCGTCCCTGGGATTCTCCAGGCAAGAACACTGGCATGGGTTGCCGTTTCCTTCTCCAATGCATGAAAGTGAAAAATGAAAGTGAAGTCACTTAGTCATGTCTGACTCTTTGTGATCCCATGGACTGTAGCCCACCAGGCTCCTCTGCCCATGGGATTTTCCAGGCAAGAGGACTGGAGTGGGTGCCATTGACTGTTTAGATGTACTTAATCTCACATGTGTCTTGTGCCAATTTCACTTTTCAGCATCAGTCGGTTTTTTTAATCCACCTTTCTGAATAAAAGGGTGCTTCCCTGTGTCTGAAATAACCAAGGGTAATTTTCCCACTGTGTTATGTATCTTCAAGGATCATCTCTCCTTTCATTATTTTCTCCACATTTTTAAAGCCATGCCAGTGATCTCCCCACAACACACACAAATTCTCTATAGACGGACACACACACATTTATTTAATGTGTCATCCTGAATTTTGCTTTGCTGTGATTACCACTTGGGATTGATAATGAGTTGACATTTTCTCTACTGGCAAAAACTGATGCCAAAGAAACCCAGACCATTTCAAAGG
Source organism: Madoqua kirkii (assembly GCA_006408675.1). Classification (NCBI taxonomy): domain Eukaryota; kingdom Metazoa; phylum Chordata; class Mammalia; order Artiodactyla; family Bovidae; genus Madoqua; species Madoqua kirkii. The sequence continues at coordinate 7,483 of SJYC01027894.1, read as the reverse complement.
AGTTCTCCTAGCCTGCAGCACCTGCATCTGCAGAGCTCTTGAATCAGGAGACAAGACAAAGTCAACAGTCTGATGCAACATAACACCTAGAAGAAGGCTCATGTTTCTTCTACGTTCTCTAGACATACACTTGATGTTTTAGGTATTTAGGAGTTACTTTAATTCCTAAGAATTGAAGTACTCTTGAACTTTTTTTTATTCAACTAAGTGATCTGGAATTATTTAACTCTTATTTTATAGCAAAAGTCAGGAGTTACTTGCTTAACTTATTCATTAGTACTTCAGTTCAGCTTTGTACACTGTTCCTTGTAGATATATACTCTGAGATGTTTCATAATGCTCAACTTCTTTCATCATTTAATGTACAAATAATAGATGGAGTTTAATTTTAAAGCAGGTATTTTAATTTCAGTTCATATTATGCTGCTTGAAAATTCTGTGACTTGCTATCTGAAAATAAAATGGTATATTAGGTACTTCTGAGCTATGTGTGTCTATTTATAGCTATCAAATATTTAGCAGGGTAATTTAGTAGCAATAATTTTACCAAAAAAGGTGGAATTTTTTAAAGAAAATCTTCAAAAAATATTATTATTTTCTTTGAGGGGGGTCCAGAAATATGATATAGTAACAAACAGCATATGAGTGAGTGAGTGAAATCGCCCAGTTGCTTGTGACTCTTTGTGACCCCATGGACTTGAGTCTACCAGGCTCCTCTGTCCATGGGATTTTCCAGGCAGTAGTCCTGGAGTGGATTGCCATTTCCTTTTCCAGGGATCTTCCCAACCCAAGGATCGAACTCAGGTCTCGAACCTGTAGACAGATGCTTTACCATCTGAGCCACCAACAAACAGCATATAGACTCCTGCAAACATAATACTGTGTGTACAGAGAGGATCTAACTGCAGGAAGGAGAGTCCCAGTTAGAAGACTGAAGTATTCAGAATCAAAACAGAAGTATACAACACTATCAAGAATGTAAATTCAATCAAAGGCTTTACTGATGAATAAGGTTTCAAGAGAAAAATGGACAAAGTGTTATTGAAAGCTCGGCCTCTCTGTACACAGTACATGTCCCTGCTAAGTCACTCCAGTTGTGTTCAACTCTTTGTGACCCTATGGACTGAAGCCCACCAGGCTCCTCTGTCCATGGATTTTCCTGGCAAGAATACTGGAGTTGCCACGACTCTTACAGAGGATCTTCCCAGTCCAAGGATCGAGCTCATGGCTCTTGCATTGGCAGGCAGGTCCTTTACCATTAGCACCACCTGGGAAGCCCCTCTATATTCAGATGCAGAATCAAATCCCCGAGATAGATTTTGGGTGAAACAGAAAAGGACAGCTTTATTGCTTTGCAAGGCAAAGGGAGCCACACTGGATTTCTGCCTTGAAAACTATGTGTCTCAACCCCAGAAAACTTGATGAGGGCTTTTATAACAGTGGGTGAAATGTGGGGCCTGATCAAGGAAGGTGGCAGTCTCCTAATTTTGATACCCTTCTCTGACCCTTTTTAGTTTTGCCTTGGGTGTTTTCTTGGTGGCTCCTCTGCTGTTTGGCCACTGTTTGAATCTACCCTTTGGAACTCAGGGGAGGTCATAGAGGCTGGGGGCTTGCCTACAAGAAAGGGGACAAAAAGACCTCTGTGCCCAAGAGCCCCTTAGGTAGAACGGTTCAGCTGTTGAGTTTGTCATGCATGAGATTCTCTTACAGATATTAGGGGGAAAAAAAAAACAAACAGAAGAGACCAGTATTAAGATTCCAGAACCTTGTGTTACAAGTAGTGTAATCTAAATTAGAAAGCATTAAATAGTAAACTTAAAGTAATATACTCTGAGCACACATTTAAATTTCAATACAAACATTTGCTAAGTAGTTAGCAAGATTCTAAAAGCAGTCAAAACAAAAAATCTGAAACTATGTCGCCCATGATATATACCTGGTTATAATGTGATCATACCAAAATGTGATCCACCAGAGGAGGGAATGGCAAACCACTCCAGTACACTAGCTGTGAGAAACCCAAGAACTGTATAAAAAAGGGAAAAAGATATGACACTGAAAGATGAGCCCCCCACCCCATCCCACCCCTTAGGTTGGAAGGTGTCCAAAATGTTACTGGGGAAGAGTGGAGAACAACTACCAACAGCTGCAGAAGAAGCGGCCGGACCAGAGAAGAAACGGTGCTCAGTTGTGGATCCGTCTGGTGATGAAAGTACAATCTGATGCTGGAAAGAACAGTTTTGCATAGGAACCTGAAATGTTAGGCCCATGAATCAGAATAAGTTGGACGTGGTCAAGCAGGAGATGGCAAGGGTAAACATTGACATCTTAGCAATCAGTGAACTAAAATGGATGAGAATGAGTGAATTTAATTCAGATGATCATTATATCTACTACTGTAGGCAAGGATCTTGTAGAAGAAATGGAGTAGCCCTCACAGTCAACAAAAGAGTCCAACATGCAGTACTTGGGTGCAACCTCAAAAATGACAGAATGATCTCTGTTTGTTTCCAAAGCAAACTGTTGAGCATCACAGTAATCCAAGTCTATGTCCCAATCACCAATGCTAAAGAAGCTGAAGTTGATCAGTTCTATGAAGACATACCAGAGTTTCTAGAACAAATACCAAAAAAAAAAAGATATTGTATTCATCACAGAGGATTAGAATGCAAAAGTAGAAAGTCAAGAGATACCTGGAATAAAAGGCAAGTCTGGCCTTGGAGTACAAAATGAAGCAGGGCAAAGGCTAACAGAATTTGGTCAAGAGAGCACACTGGTTGTAGCAAACACCCTTTTCCACAATACAAGAGATGACTTTAAACATGGACATCAGCAAATGGTCAATACCGGAATCAGATTGATTACGTTCTTTGTAGCCAAAGATGGAGAAGCTGTATACAGTCAGCATAAATACGACCTGGAGCTGACTGTGGCTTAGATCATCCATCTCTTATAGCAAAATTCAGGCTTAAACTAAAGAAAATAGGGAAAACTACTAGGCAATTCATGTATGACCTGAGTCAAATCCCCTATGAATATACAGTGGAGGTGATGAGTAGAATTATGGGATTAGGTAAAGTAAACAGGGGGTCTGAAGAACTATGGGCAGAGGTTTGTAATACAATACAAGAGGTAGTGAACAAAACCACCCCCAAGAAAATGAAATGCAGGAAGACAAGTGATTGTCTGAAGATTGTCTTTACAAATAGCTGAGAAAGAAGAGAATGGAAAATTATGAACGCTTCTTGTCAGGAAAGCTATGAAAAACCTAAACAGTGTTTAAAAGCAAAGACATCATTTTGCCAACAAAGGTGGGTGTAGTCAAGGCTATGATCTTCCCAGTAGTCATGTACAGATGTGAAAGCTGGACAATAAAGAAGGCAGAATGCTGAAGAATTGGTGCTTTCAAACTGTAGTGCTGGAGAAGGTTCTTGAGAGTCCCTTGGAAAGAAAGGAGATCAAACCACTCAATCTTAAAGGAAAACAGCCCTGAATACTCTTTGGAAGGACTGATGCTGAAGCTGAAGCTCAAATAGTTTGGCCACCTAGCATGAAGATATGTAAATGACCCTGATGCTGGGAAAGGTTGAGAGAAGAAGAAGGGGGCAACAGAGGATGAGGTGGTTGGATGTTATCATCAACCTAATGGACATGAGTTTGAGCAAGCTTCAGGAGATGGTGAAGGATAGGGAAGCCTGGCACGCTGCAGTCCATGGGGTGGCAAAGAACTGGACACAACTGAGCAACTGAACAACAAACTTTTGTATCCTTCCAATAAAAGTGAAAATGCTATGACTTTGTAAATAGGTGTGATTCATAAATAGGTATGAGTCATAATAAATATTTGGTCATTCCTATTTCTGAGACAGAGCTCCTAAAGCCTTTGGAATTTCCTACATAATGATTGCAACAAAGATGTCTTATGTTTATATTAATGGAATTGCTTCGGAACACACCTAATGTTGGGGACTGGTTGCCAGAGGACCAGTCATGTGATTAGAGGGTGGGACCTTTCAGTCCTACCCCCTGACCTGGAGTGCAGAGGGGCTGAATCAATCAACAATAATTAAATCAATCACAGTGAAGTCCCTGTAAAAATCTAAGAGAAGAGCATCCAGAGAGTTTCCTTGTTGGTGAGCATGGGGGCTGTTGAGAGAGAAGCCCCAGAGAGGCCATGAAAGCTCCTCATACTTTCCCTTACCCTCCCCTTCTCATTCTTCCATCTGGTTGTTGCCAAGTCCTATTCTTTCTACAATTAACTGGTAAACCAATAAGCAACATGTTTAAGCTCTGTAAGCTGTTCTAGCAAATCAATCAAACCCAAGGACAGGGTCATGGAGACCTCTGATCTGTAGCCCACCAGAAGATCAGGAGACAGCCTGGACTTGCTACTGGTGTCTAAAGAGATAGGATGGGGGGCTCTCTTGGAGGATTGAGCCCTCAACCTGTGGGATCTGAGCTGTCTCCATGTAGACAGTGTAGGAGTTGAGTCAAACTGTAGGACATCATAGTGTTGGAGAATTGTTCAGACTGGATATAGGTGGGAGGTTTCCACCATATTGGAAATGGTGACCAGAGTCATTAGTAGGAAAAATCAGGTCACTGAAAATTTGAATTTTAGTAAATTGATCAAAACAAATTTTTCATAGGTAACGGCAGTTAATTAAATTTTGTTTGTACCTACTAAAATGCTAGAGAAGGTAAGACAGCATGAACTACCTGCATTTTGAACTTCATTATTTGCATTTATGGGCTTCCCTGGTACCTCAGAAGGTAAAGAATCTGCCTGCAATGCAGGAGACTTGGGTTTGATCCCTGGGTTGGGAAGATCCCATTGAAAAGGAAATGGCAACCCGCTCCAGTATTCTTGTCTGGGAAATCCCATGGATAGGGGAGCCTGGTGGGCTGCAGTCCATGGGGGCACAAAGAGTCAGACATGACTGAGTGACTAAGCACAGCAGCTTTGAATGCAACATGTACTATAATTTTTGAAGACTAATTTTTAATACATATTTCAACGAAAATCTTTTTGTACCTAACATGTTCATAAGGCAGGAATGGAATTAGGTAAAATAATTTTTTGAGAGCAGAAAACAATATTAAATGAATCATATTTAGTTTAGTCTCTTAGGCATGTATCAGTAATTCTGAACATGAACAGGGATCGTGGCTACATAACTATCACAAAGCTAAGGTTCTTCTGGGTCATCTACAGCCCCACTGACATGCAGCATCTCCCGAGTCAGTTGCCATAGGTCAGAACTCTTCAGAAGGGCTCTGAGCAGGCTAACAGGATGGTGGAACAGAGAGTAAGGTCAGTGGGCTGCCATTCCTTCTCTGGATGGTCTCCGCAGGATATGCTTATTTTAGGATTTGTGTGTTTCTTAGAAGGTTATGAATTGAAAGCTCTGTCACTTTTCCCCATCTAGTTTATTCTGGGCCCCCAATCATTTGTCATAAAATCTGACTTTGCCAATCATTTCCATGTAATTTCACGTATTTCAGAATTTGCTCTTTGGGTTTTTCATGAGACTCAGAATCTTCACTATCCTGGCAAATATTAGCAGACCAACTAAGTGCCTCTCACACATATTTTTGACCAAGTGCCAATCACCATTTTCTCTTTCTGTCTCCACAGTGTGCTTTCCCCACTTCTATTGCACTTTAAAATCTGCCTTGAGTAAAACAAATTCTAGAAACTTCCACTTCAACTTGGAGTTTCACTCCTACTTCTACAAGACCTTATGCCCCTCTTATATGCTCTGTTTGTTTTTATAATTTGAAGATATTTATTTTCCTGTCCCCCATTCTTTCTCAGTGCAAGACTTAGCATCCTGGTATGTGAAGGCAGTTCTCTTTCTTCATTTTAATGGGAAGTAGCAGTCCTAGCTGATCTGTGATAATGGACTTGAACCCTCCTTTCATCCAGTCCCTTGAGATAAACTTGGTGGCATGTGGTCGTAGTCCTTAACATAGAGGAGCAAGCTTACCAGCTAAATGTACAATATAACTGAGGATTAAGTAAGGGGCAGAAAAACCTAGACTAGTAAAGAGGTTTCCTTTAGAAGATGAGAGATTGAATTCATTTAAAGGAAGAATAAGACTGGGAATGGTCAGTGAGAAAAAGATAGAAAAGAATAACAAATCAGAAGCAGAGGATGTCCATACACGAGCAGAGTGGAGGCCAACTGAGAGTGAACACTGTAGAGATGTTGGTAAATCAAGCGGAAAGAGGTGCAGTGTAGCAGAATGACATCAAAGGAAGAGTGTGCGAGGGGCAGAGCCCTTGTTAAGACTAGAGCACAGTCACTTGGTCACGGTAACTGGTGGTTTACTCTCATCTACATCATAGTCCATACAATAAATAAAGGCGCAGTTCAAAGGTTGGAGTGATGGCTTTGGCAGACATTCCTATCTGTGATGCAGAGGAGTTCATTTAATGTTCCATGTGCAAAAAGAAAAGTGACCCCTGAGACTGCCTGCAGTCTGCAAGTCAAGACAGTTGACTTGGCTGACCAGGGAAGTCCTGGAGAGAGATCGGCTTTAGTGAGGCTGTGAACTGGTGACTGGAGGACCTGGATAAGCAACGCAGGGCTTCAGAGCAAGTGTTCTGCAGCTCTTATAAAAATATTTGTGAAGGATAGTATTTTTTTAAGACATATTTTAATGAAAGAGATTATGTTCTGTAACAGTGTCAATATATCTGGGATTCTTATGTTCTCAGGTCATAAATTTACTCTACAGGTAAATTATGTAGACATTTACACTTTTCTTCACAAAGGCTATAAATAAAAGAACTAAAAAATAATAGGTATGTCCAGGATAGAATCAGTTACAGATTTATTGTACTCTGTTTTGGTTTGCAAAGCCATTTTTCCATGTACTGTCTTACTCTCTCCTGCTTGTCACCTTTGACCACACTCTTTCTCTCAACATGGTCACTGACACTGACTGTTTAAAAAATCATGTTCACAGGCATGCTGTTGTTGTTCATTTGCTAAGTTATGTCAGACTCTTTACAACCCCATGGATGACAGCACGCCAGACTCCCCTGTTCTTTACTATCTCCTGGAATGTGCGCAAACTCATGTCCATTGAGTCGGTGATGCCATCCAACCATCTCATCCTCTGTTGCCTCCTTCTCCTCTTGCCCTCAGTCTTTCCCATCATTAGGGACTTTTCCAATGAGTTGTCTCCTTTCATCAGGTGGCCAAAGTATTGGCCTATGAACATGCATCCTCAGAGCATCATTTAATAATTTGTAAAAGACCAACCAAATAAAACAGATCTCAAACCTTATGAAAGACTAAAAAGTTGTATCATGAAATTAATGTCGAAGATATTCTTTAGATTTGAAAAATGAATATATCATTTCACTATTTATCAATACATTGTTTTCAAAAGAAAATAGAGTATACAATTATCTCAAAGAAAAAGAAATTTACTTGTCATTTCTTAAATAACAAATGAGTATGGAAAAAGG